>UZAN01042164.1:10973-29701 GCA_900618425.1 Echinostoma caproni
CTTAAACTGATTTGTGTTCCGACTTGGACATGCATACTGACAGCCACATATCCTTCTTTTCGAATGAAGACTACTCGATCAGTGACGGTTTCTTAGTGAGCCGTTCACTTTTGTCACATTGAAATACTGACATCACATCTGCAGTGTCCATACGACAGTTTGGTTCCGTCCACACAATGATCGATAACACGCCCCGGAGTGCTAGAGAGCGAGGTTGTTTTAATAAAATCTATGCTTAAATTTCTGTACGGCTTTCATCGTTAGAATGCTCGGAGATATGCTATTTATCATCCAGTTTCAAGCAAACAACAATGGTTCATCTCTTGTGAAAAGGAACACGTCCGTAGACACGAAATCCGAATGTCTGTGAAAAGCAAAAAGATGTTTTTCACCACACACTGACAAAGGTCTGCCATCGCATTTATGCCCGGTCAGATTTCTCTCGAATGTGGAATAATAAAATAGAGCCCAAAATCACAAAACAAAGTCCGTAATTTATCAGACCATGTGTGCGATATTTTGTGTTAATAGACCGTGACAAAACAGGATGCGTAGACATACGGCTTTGTGTTGCCCCATATTACGGGTGGTTCGGGAAACAAGAACACATTTTTCAACTGGCTTCTTGTGAATGTTCATTTTTTTCGGCCCAGTATGAAAAGAATGCAATAATAATCTATATCAATTTACAATTGCTTTTTTGTTCATTTTTTATTCCGGTTTTTTCTATTCTTAATTGAATAAAAATGTTGCATAAAACGCTATCCACGACTGCGTTGTTTTGTGAACCACAAAGGTGCTTTGTAGGACCAACAGTCGAATGATCACACTTGATCGGTCGGGAGTGATTTTGGGTGCGAACCAAATATCTAGGTTGTTGAGTTGCAATCGAGTCCTAGATTACATGATCACAGCAATCGATAAGCAGGAAATAAGCTATATGCACACCCACATGTTTATGTGTCTTCCATGCATTTTGAATATTACATCATGTCTTTTTTCGTGGGTGATAAACGGCAAATATTTGAATGAGACGTCTCCCAAAATGCGACTTCTGTTCTTTGCTGAAAAATTGCTCTTTTCACTTTATTCCAACAGAAATGCGCATTTATTCATCGACGGACTGGGGTGTTTTGGAGGTTATGTCACCATTCTGCTGAATAAAGGGTGACATCATCCTACTGTAAAATCTCTTCAAGTCCGGCAAGTCCGATGACTTCTTTGTGCGCACTAGTATGAATAATCTTCGTCAGCATAGCATAAAACTCTTCAAACCACATGCCCGCACACTATAGTCCGATAGTGCTCTCCTTCACCCACAGGGTCATTCCTCTTTTCAATAGCCTCCCCTAACAAGTGGTTAATGTCCCCACAAAATCCACTTTCAAAAGAAATCTAGACCTTTATTTTGTTCTAATCGCTGAAAGTGATGGGGAGGCTCGAACCCGAGACTTCCCGGTCACAAGCCGGTGACCTGACCACTTAGCTACCACCGCCCAGGTAAACGTTTTGTGCAAACGGAACGCGGACTGGATCTAATTATCCAACGTCCATCGCTGTGGAGTTTTGCCCGGGCAAACCGGGAAGCAAGACCAGAAAAAAAACTTAAAAAACACTTTACTTCTCGCCGTGTCGGCCAGACTTTTAATTTGAAAGCGTTCCATATTGTACAATAAAAGTAACTGCACCGTCCAGGGATTTTCAAAGGCTTGGACCTTTAGTTGATTGATCACTTCAGACGGTAGTTCATTCCTCAGTGAGGAGGTCTCTCGGATCGAACCAGATGGATTGACTCAGTCAACTTAACTTGGGCATACGTCTTCTAAAAGGCCTATCTCCTTTCACTTAGTCCACAGTAATTTAATTATTTAATGACAATTTTATAGCTGAGATAATTTGATGTTATTTGGCTGCAAACCACTCAAGCATTAACTCCCAATACTGAATGAGCGAAAAATATATTCCGAGAAACATAAAAGTTGTCTTTGAGGGGTGTGGTTTGTGGAATGAGCGTCTTCTACAGTCACATTGCCAAAAACGGATGAAACACTCAAGATGTTTTGGCATATAGTTGAAGCTGAGAACAACTTATTCGCGAAGCACATAAAGCTCGCTGGTGGTCAACGAGCAATTTAAGGTTTTTCCAATGAATTTCTTATTCCTATCGAATGAAGTAAACATCTATCTTGCCTAGTGAGTTGCCGGGGAAGTAATTACTACGAGGAAAGTTGTCGGCCTCCTGCATACAGAAATCTGGAGATCGTGCAATTTCTTGCACTGACAGGGTAGGTTTTCGATAACTTTAACTGGTAAAATGCATTCGCGGAAGTTGCATTTTTTCACAGATTAGAAGGATCAAGTCCAATGTGAAAATCATTTAATGACCGCCCAGCATTTGGGATTTGAATCTGATGGCAAACGTTTTTCCTGTGTTAGAAACAGGGATTGGTTGATGGCCTCGACAATGGTTGTCAGTGGTTAGAATGAGGTATGTATCCGAGGAACCTTGCAAATGCTTTTGACAGTCAACTTGGTGTACCATATGCAAAAGTGACTGTCTCCAGTAGTCACAAGTGGAAAACAGCAAATAGAAAATGGTTTAGCCTAAAATGAAATAGCTCTTTGAGCCCATGAGTCTTTTATATGAATAAATTCTAGTTATATTTTCTATTGTAACTTTGTTATTTTGCAACTCATTCACCAAATACCGTCACAGAAATCGAAAAATCGTACATTTTATTGACATTCGGCTGCGAACAGCAGAAACAGAAATAGATAATTTCATAGATATGTTGCGTCTGATGTGAAGCAATATCATATTCATGATACCGAAAATGCTAAGCATTGGGAGGTACCAATGTGGATGTTGCTAGGAAATTGATCAATACCTGTAAATTGAAGCATTACATGTCTGGCCATAATGTGTTGTCTTATGTAAACGAAAATATCCAATACCGAAATAAACCACCGGGTGTACTTGGTGCATCTTCCTCACTTCATATTGTTTTATATTGTCCGAGTATGCGGGACGTTGTTTCTAGTGAAGAATAATGAGATTTATCACGTTAGATTGATGGAAACTGGACTAATATTTTCTTTTGTTTTGTGCTTAAAGATCTTCGCTTTATTATTCGCATTCCTGTTAGTCCGACATCTCTTTGCGGTTAACACAATACCAGCCAATCATGATCATGAACGTTTTCCATACAAAGTGAACAGTATTCGAGCAGAGGGGAGAGCTATCGAGCCTGTTTTAGGGGCAATCTATGGAACATTGTGATGGACGGGACATTAGAATGAAAGAGATGACAAAACAACTCAATGATTACAAACTATTGCTTTACCATTAAAGAAAGCTAACAAAGAACATTTCGCATGTGATCAAATCAATAACAGCCGGGGGGGGGGGCAGATTTTTGATAGGGTTGTGCTTAGAAAGAGAAATTTAGTATGAATATCAAGTTACATTGACTCTTCTTTCATTGATAAAATAAACGTCGTGAAGAATCTAACTGCGGAAAACGCGCACAAAATAAAAGAATACATATTAAATTAACTTCCCGATTAGGCAAACGGAACGGTTTTGAGCAAAGCATAGTTTCGCTTCTTTTGTTATACGGTTCCTATTCAGTTTTACATTGTCATGATTCCTGTGAATTGATGAGGCAAAGAGGACCGGAAGAATCAGGCGGTAAGAAAAACGACTGACGTAGACATGTATCCCCTTTGTTAATTTCTTGCAGTCTAAGAGATGAATCCCTGAATTCAATGCATAATTTACGTAATGTACAACTTTTATTGTGTATACTGTTGTATACGCAATGTTTTATGCGGCTTGGTATGACAAAACCATAGGCTAAACACACACCAAAACAACCAGAAGCTGCTCATTCCAAATACAAGCTTCCGTTGTTATTGAAGGAGACATTGAATAAATAACCTTTACGGGTCCCCCCCTTGGACTGAGGTAACACCGGCTGTTCCCATTGGGCGTACCCGTAAGCCAAACCATGAGCACTGCTGATGCGTACTCTCTTGCTCAGCTCGGTTTATGGTTCACCATAGATGCTCAAAAACTCGTTCGTGCACATGGCCTCGGTCGGAATTAATATAACGTTAAAACACGGGAAGACAGGAACGTGGATGATCTGCTTCTGCGCCCTTTTGGTGATGTGAGAAAATCGTTGTTTATTCAACTCTCACGAATTCATCGTTTTGATAAACAATATATGCGATATTGTCTGAAGTAATAGTATTGTTCAACAGCGTTTCACACAGAGAAAGGTGTGTCGTTCTTTTACCGAACCCGATAGTCTCATAAGCAGGGCTGTACCGCATTAGGACGTATGTCAATTATGCAATCTTGGAATGTGAGACGTGTCACTTTGAATGAAAATGCCCTTTCATCCGATATATAGAAAAAATTGTACTGGTCTATGAGAAGACGGCGGTTGAACAAATGGCAAATATTTCCCAACAGTAGCTTCAATGATGGCTGACGAATTCCTTCAAGTGGTGGTGGTGACCCGATGGTAACGTCACCAAATTATCACCCTGGAGGACCTGCGTTCGAATCCCACCACCTTTGCTTGACATTCCAAATTTGTGTGTTATATAACAGCCCCGTTTGAACGGCCGCTTCCCATTTTGTGAAAATTGTATTATGGTGTATTCAATAAAAGTAAGTCAGATGAAAAAGGCAAGTCAGATTAGAGAGAAGTTATCGAGTAACGCATGCATGAACGGACCAATTGGAGCTCAGTGGAATTAAAGAGTGCTTTTAATTTTTCATGCAAAAAAGGAAGTCTGAAAGAATGTGTGCTTTTCCGAGACAGCGATCAATAATTTATGACAGTCGTTGAAATTGAGGCCGATATTACATTTCTGACGGCTACTGGTTTCCTGCATGAGAGCGTCATTCTGCTTGCCCAACGGTATCGAGCTGCCTGACCATAACGATATGGCATCCGATTAAAACAAAACAAAAGCTAGTTGACGGAGGTGAGGCTAAACTCAGGAAAATTGTCACCGTGTGACATCCTAGAGTAGCGATATCCAACCCGGTTCTTGGTTTGTCACGAAATGACCACTCAGAGACCAACAAACAACACGGCTTTGAACATAAGCGAACGGTGCGCAAAATACTAACCCAAAAAACCCAATTCCGGTTGAATCTAGTTAGTCTCAGACAAATTCTGATGCATTCACTATTCTTCAACGCAAGTGAGCTGGCAAGATGATATAGCTGTAAAAGAAGTTAGGAATTGAACCACTGGTAGCTTAGTTTTAGTTTTATGTGGCACAATCGAACGGACTTGCAATTTAGGACAACACGGAACAAGTATTTGGGTGATGAAACAGCCTAGGCATCAACTATTTGACATGCTGAATCGTCTCTCTTGGTAAGCCCAGTGACATTGGGAACACGCCTGTCCTGTCCGAGTCAGGACTGCCAATCTATATAGTCCCAGGTGTTTGATTGTGATCTGATTCTAACCGCTGACTTCTGGTCCTTGCATTCAGGTAGCCCAATTAAGCCGTTGTGATTTTTATTTGCTGGTTATTTTCCTAAAAACAGCTTTTGATATGAATATGTGCAAACAATTGAGAACAGAAGGGAAAACAGCTGTGTTTTCATTGTAAAATACGGAAGACATTCCATGCACAAGCATGTGATGTCAAGGAAAACAGACTGAAAGAGACAGCAAAAATTGTTTAAAGACGTGCTATTCGATAACTACCTGATTAGCATATCGTTGATGAATAATTTTGGATTCCACCAGGGTGCTGTACTTTCTCCCTTCCTATTGTCAACTTTCATCAGTGACTTATCCTCTATTCCACCGGCCAAGACAATTGAATATGCTGATAATGTGGTCCTATCTCAAACCATTTCAAACCAATCTGACAGAATCATTTTCCAGCAATTTGTTATCAGTGTAATCATTGTCGAAACCAATCCGGTCTCGGTTGAATAATTCTAAATGCTTTGAATGCATTTTTGGCCATTCACAATCCGAATATTCTTCGAAACCATAAGTCATCAATTCCGTACCTATCGCCAGAACACATACCAACAAATACCTAGGAGTCATCATAGATAGCAATCTACGGTGGTCCTCTGATGTGCTAGCCTGTGTCGTTAGATTGCGTCGCGTATCCTTCCAGATACGCAAGCTACGACAATTTCGATTGATGTACGAAACTATATGTCCGTTTGTTTGTCAATTTATTTCTACAGCTTTAGTTTATTATTCACCCATTAGTTCCCCTGGACTAATTAGAACGGATTGTATTACTCTTCGGCGCGTTTGGTAATTATCAGTTCTGTTTATCTGATCACTCTGATCACAAAATTGTGTAATTCGCCTATCACTTCATGTGCGAATTTTCCTCATATGATACTCATTGACTCCCGTTATTCGCTCACTTCCGATTTACCTGCTTGGCGTTCTCACTCGCTTCAACCCGATCCAATTTTGGCTGCTTGCTCTCCCGCATAAACATTTATCGCAGGTCAACGGTTCCCTATTTGGCTCGGTTTCTCACTGACTCGGTGAGGATCCGTAACGAACAAAGTGTAAACCTACAAAGATGAACACCTATTTAAGGTTTATCATTGTTTTATATCAATTTTCATTTCGCTTATTTTTATTTCACCGTAATGATGAACATATATTTTTTGCTGAAATGTAGACACAATTGCCTACACAAGTCATTTATAATACAATAATGATACGATACAAGAGAAATAACGACTCGATGGTTTAATTGCTTATGCAACCTGTGAATTCATGTGAACCCAATCCAACGCCCGAGTCCACTGCCACTGACGTTCAACGTGCTAGCGTTTACTGATTAGAATAGTTCCTTCAAGGTTGATGTGTATTGTGCCATGCCTGCCTTCACTTGGATGACCGAACTGAATAACGCGAACCCGAAACGCCTCCGAGAATATCCATTGATTTGGGTGAGATTTAACTTTGAAACAGTGCCACGCGTGATTTGTTTGTGGATATAGTTGAGCGATCAGAGTCGAGAGAAGTCTTTTTATCCCAGAAACGGGTATTTTCCTGGCAGCACTGAACATATACTTTATTAAACCGAGTCCGTGTAACATCAAGGTCCCAAGTAAAAACATTGCACACATAAGGTGGATCGCATACCGTCCATGAACAATATCCGGGCATGTATTCAACTCTGTTTCCGACAATGAGGAAACAGTCACCGATACGAATATTAAAAGCGGTGTTACCATGTGTAAAACTTATGTTCGGAGTGATTTCCAATAACGACGACCGTATAGCAAACATTTCTGCTTGTACGGCCACTTCTATTGCAGCAATGTGTCGCACTTTCAAGCACGTGCCCCTAGCCTCCAAATGAATAGTTGGTTTCCCTGTGCACAGGTCGCTCCAAATGGGTGACTGTTACATGGTGTAAAACAAACATTTCCGATAATCACAAAACTCGGTCTTCCATTAAATGGGAATTTGATTGATAACAATCAGTGTTGAGTCAAACCATTCTTTCAAGCAACCTGCAAAGTACAAATAACGTGGATTTTTCGAAATTAATAATCAAAAACCTGACACAAGCTCCACATTACTCGCGTTCATGAACAGATATCCGTTTCGGTTGATTGACACATGATGTAAACCGATTTCGTTTCATTTCACCTAAGTCATATCGCTGCGGATGTGAGAAAAAGTCAGTCAACGTCTCTTACATTGGAACAATATATTTCATTGTGCGGCTGAATTCCGATGTAAATAAAGCTCGTGGGCCGATTAACATACTGATAGCTTTTCTCTGGGAAGCGCGAACATCAAACTAAGAACAACCGGTGTTGCTCATCGCATCTGGAGCACTGGAACACCTTCTGCACAGGTCAGTTGCTATGTCCTGATTACCACCTAGATTCGGGATAGTCAGTGGTGCATGAGACGTGTATCGGGTCGTATCATAACCGTCTCACATAGAGTGCCCAGAAGCACACAGAGTATGCTTTGTTTCAACGAGCCAAAACACATATTGCCGACCGCCATCTGTCCCTTGCTGGGAGGATAACTCGGTGAGTAGCACACAATAGATCATTCGATAGAACAGCCCATAATCATATCTGATGGCAAGACCAATCACTCATTGATGATATTTGCCCGAAAATCTACGTGGAACTTTCTTGGAGCGATTAGGCTTTGAAACACAGTTGCGTGCCCAATATTTGTCCCAATATTTAAGGCCTAGTCGGATAGCAAAATAGCCCGTTTGTCTGCTGTCGTATTGTGACACTGCAGTTTAACCATTTGCGAAAACTCCTACAGTTTTGTAACATGTAATTTTAGGAAGATTTTGTTGGCTTCGTTTTATGAGATTATCCGTTAGTAATACCAACCAATTTAGAAGTGTTACCCGTCAACGTTATGTTCGATAAGTAAATAACCACCGTGTTGCTCGTTGGGAAGGCCATGGTTTGCAACACATGGAGCGTTTGATTTGAGTATCGTTTATCACTGACTTCAACTGACAATGGAAGACCTGAAAACTGCACCAACTTGTGATTGTGAAAGGATGAAAAGGAATACGAAAATTGATTGATTTGGCTTGACTATCATTTGGACTGCATCTTCACGCACAATCCTCAGTTCATCGAACCAACCGTACACTGGGAAGCATCAGACTCGGGTTTCCCCTTTGTTAGAGCTCATCAGCAGTGCATATCCACCGTCCCGTTTATGATTTTAACTCCGGCCCCACCGCATGGTAGGAGTGTGCGTTACCACTGTACCAACCATCTCATACCATGGGTGAATCAAATTGTCATTTCATGTTTGTTCAGGTGTTGTCTTCAGAGATAACCAGTTCAATTTGACCCAATAGCAACGAACGGAGCCACAGTTGACTATCTGCTTATTCCAATCAAAAGCCTTCCATCAAGTCAGGACCTCCATGCAGTTTATGAGCTGATTTGCCACAAACCTACCAGGCTCGATCGAGTATTCACGTTTAATATTCAGTTACTTGTGAGTATTGGGGCTGGAGTTCAAATCCCGAACGGGACGGCGGATGTGCATCAATGTTGAGCGCTAATAAGGGCGAAACTCGAATCCTGTGCTTCCGAGTGTATCGCTGAGGATTGTGCGTGAAGGTGAAGTCCGATTAATAGTCAGCTCAAATCAATCAATATCAATTAACCCACACCACTAATCAAACGTACCTGTGAGTTAAATGCGAAGAATAAGGAAATAATTACACAAGCGATACAAGGGAATGATTCCAATTTTTTTCTGGGGGGGGGCATGTGATCTTCAACTCGACAGAAATAATTATTCGAGAAAACAGGGAGTTTCACTTTTAGAGATGTTAACATTTATCTTAATCCACTGAATTGTTAAAACTCCACCTTGGAGGAGAAGGAATTGAATTCTTCAGTTGTGAAAATGAAGGAAAGGATAAGATTGGACCTGACAGTAATCCCTCTACCCGGGAGACCAGATGAATTAGACAATACATACAATTTCCAAGTTTTGCTCCCACAGTGTACAGATAGTTCTGATGCTAATTCTGTTCTATCGCGCCGGGAATATGTTCATTTCGGAAACATTTTACGAGATAAAGTTTTTTCTACGAACAGTGCCTCGATATAGAAATAGTATGGACGTGTAGAGCAGCGGAATGCCTCCGATTGAGTCCATCTTTGAATTAACCGATTACTGCATCCTTCGCTTTCGAAACCTGGCCTTCCAGAGCTGATTCTGTCATGAGAGACATGCATGCATCAGCAGCTTAAACCCACATTTGATCAAACATTTCCAGGCTGCACAGGTTACATGCATCCAGAAAGTTTGTCTCAACAACCGAGGATAGAATGAGCTACCGATTTGTGCTTCACACGTAATCATCTGTCAGTTCACCTCCGGTGGCGGGGTGGCACTTACATCTGCAGACTGAATAGGCGCCGTTCAGAACGCACATCCGAATGCATGTCTTCAATTGTTACTACAATCATTGACGCATCACAATCTTAGAGATCAATCTGATAAGGGAAACCTGTGGTCATCAATTGCGACACATCTGGTGAAATTGGGACACATCGTGGACCCCGGTTTTGTGATTCAAGTTTTAAATCTCTACCAAGGCGACAATTTGTCAAGATACACAATCCAATTGTACAGTGCACAGCCGTTTCGGAAGCAATCAGTTAAATGATCGTGGAACTCAGTTTCCACCCGGCCCCTGACCTGTATTCTGTTACAAACCACTGTAGTTATGACGACGTTTTTACTTCACGTTGTAGTCACTGAGGAAATTAGAAACACCGTTGTTATCTCGTAATATTCACTCTCTCTCTGTTCTAACGAACTGGATAAAGGAATCGAATGTTTGAAGAAATTACAACATGGAAAATGCAGTTCACTGTTGTTCTATGTGGCTAATGCATTCTACCTTTTCCGAGACGCTCTTGAAAACTTTCGTGATTTCCATTGTAACTAGACAAGAGCGAGAGAGAAGAATAGAGGTTGGAAACTCAGAAGTTTTGGTTTTATGATTAATTATACGAGAGAATAATTCTAACAATCGGATTAAATATTACTCTATTCTAACTGGATGAGGATCTTATTGATCTATTTTGAAAATTGCACAAGGCCCAATGAACGGAATTCGTTTGTGCAACGATTGTACACAGTCTCCAGTAAAAACCATCAAACAAGGGGGGCCAAAAAAAGAAAATCGTATTTCGACGTGCCGTTTTCCCGTATCACGATAATCGCTCCGTCGTTTCTTCGTCGGTGAGGCTATTTCTCTATTCTGTTAGGTTCATTATTCCGCAGTGCATCCCCGGGGAGCGAGGGGCGGTGAAGGGTCTAATTGACAATTTATACACAGTATTATCGCCTGTGTTTTGTAAACATAAAATACCACTGTACAACCAAATCCACACAAATACGTACACATTTGCATTTCTATACGAACAATTCGTGATCCAGGGGATCTGGTGTGAAATGCTATGTATAGTTCTGCCCGTGTAAATGAGGTCATTTGGAGCATATTATGCAATAAAAACCATTTTCATTCAGTGTGTTTCTGCCGCTCTTTCGTAGCAATATGGCAAGAGACGCTACAGCTATATAGTTTTTTTCATGGCAAATGGCATCCAGAGTCCGAATCCATAAAAAGAAGCCGACAGAAAGCCGGTTGCAAACAACCGGAACTTGAGAGCAGTGCTAGTCTACCCCTGTAGGATGCTTTCGTTGGCTGGTTGGGAGGCCGGGCTAATGACAAGAAATACAATTGAATGATCGTTACAGTCATGAATGAAAATTTAAGCAGGCTATACTCTCACGGCAGACTTCCCCCAGAAAATTCAATCAACCACACAGAGTTATTCTGAATTCACAACATTGGATACACCAATACTTGGACGATACTGTGTGTGTGTGTGTGTGTGTGAGTAACCCGCAAATAAAACCTCTCCACTCTTAAACTGCCTTTCGATTTTCGTCCACAGCAGTTCACATTTTGGTTGAGAGTTTTTCTCTGTCATAACTCATTCTACGCATATTGCTGAATGTTCATTCCACGTGCATTCCTACCTACTCAAACCGGAATTCACAGTCTGTATATCAGCTAAATGCGTTAACTCATGAAATATCGTAGTTATCTAGGGAAACACTTACCTCGGTTATTGGGGGTTTTCGATGGTGTTTTCGTGGTAAAGCCATTCCACGTACCACCCATGTTATCGTGTCACCATCCAAGCTCTGCCATCTATGTCCCTTTAAACAATATGACCAAAGTGTTTGCTCTGTACAACTTGCCCAGTCAATTCGTTTTCCGATCCTAGGTGCTCGTAAGACTCGCGGTCACAAGCGAGCAGTCCAAGTTGGTCGGCTAACAGAGATGTTGAAAAGCTGTTCTTCAAAGAACCGCGGTAAAATTAAACATCAATTTCCTGCTCTTTGCTCCCCATATCTCTTATCTTTCCCGTATGCCATGGCACAACCAGGGAATAGATATCCCATATCCTTTGTGTACTCGTTTTAACCCCTTCACCACAAATCAGAATAGTATTGTAACAGATATAAGTAAGTTCCCCTGTCTCGTAATGCAAAATGATGAGGCAAACGCTACCCCTTAATTAACTCTGTGAAGCTATGAAGCGTTTATCAGCTGTTTAACCCGTTTCTTTTTTTTAAATCACGCGCAATGCAGCTATAGCTGGTTGCTGTTCGAACGCGCTAGCTTTTCTGGGTTGAAGCTGTCCGGTTCGGCATTTCTAATTTTCCCGTTCACTAACTCATATCTCGCGCGATGCATATGACCGTAATAATCTTTTTTCAACCGAAGCATCCACCTTTCAGCAAACAGATGACTTAGCAATTGCTCCACCTGGGAAACCGCTAGCTTATTGCCTATATGTCGATACTGGCAATGCATTGTTTGTATGCATGCAGAGTGGCGTTTTGTGCAGAACGCGTTTTTCACAGCCAACCCCACGTTCAATGGTGATCAATTCCACAGATAAACAATTTATCAAGTTTGCGAATGAGTTAGCAATGGATCCGCGGATGCGTCGGTATCACAAATCAATCCAATGTGGTGTATATTTTTCGATCAAGCTACGGTTTGTCTCTAATGCCATCAAATTCAACGTTGAGAAATGCAAGGTTGTAACTCTGCTTCACTGGGGACATCCCACAGTTAATTGGAACTCAATCATTATCGCGTTCTTCAAACACAGAGGATCTGAGTTATTATTCGTGATGATCTACGATATGCCGCCCATTGCGTAAGAACGTCATCAAAAGGCAGAAAGTACGTACGATGCAGACCTATTGCCATTTGCATACTTTAGACCACAAACCAAGTAAGCTATGCAAAGCTTGGAATCTATGGCTGATTCGCGACCAAAAGGCACTCGAACGTTCGCAGTGAACAACAACCAAAATGGCTTAAGGGTTACCTATGGTGAGAGGTTGCATATTTTGGGACTCTATTCGTTTGAATACCGTCCAATACGGGGTGAAATGATCCTCGTATATATAAAATACAACACCAATCAATTTATCCGTATGGTACTCTACTAAAACTATCCAGGAATGGCCACCTCAGAGGACATCCGTTTAAACGTTTGCTCCAAAAGAATCGACTAGAATGCCGAAATCACGCTTTCAGCATTAGAGTTTTTAATACCTGGCACTATCTTCCACTTCAAATTATTTGAGCAAAAACCAACAATTCATTCAAGTCACGGTAAGATGAAGCATTGAAACAAGTAACTTTTCAGCACCCGAGAGGGACCTTGAAAATTTTTCCATTTAATCGTACTATCAACCTGAACCCATGGGGTTCAATAAGCATCAGTTTTCTAATTTACCCATATGAGAAAAGTGAAATTCAAGTTTGAAATCTGACAAAATCTCAAAACTTTCTCTCCAACTATCCGCCGGGGAAACTGAAACTGACATGTCTTGTACTTAAGACTTGAAGATTCTAATTTGATGAAGTACTGGGAGAGTTCATAAGCGTTGGGTAATCAGACCACCTTGGTCCACGTCATGCTATGAATTAAATGTAAAGGAAACAGACCAACCGCCTTTTTGGAGCAATGTTTTGCCCAAAGCTTGCAAAGTAATATTGGAAAGTGGAATCGTTTGAATACCCAAAGCAGTTGTTCGCTTGGCTATCTAACTATTTTACCGATAGAGTACAAACCACTAGACTAGGGGAGTTTTCATCTAAACCCTTAGTTGACAGTTCCGAGATTCTTCAAGGAGCTGTGCTATCCCCATGCTTGATTTTCACTTATATTTATGATATTCCTGCACGAGTTTTGAACTATACAGATGACGTTTTGTTGTGCCAGCCCATTTCTCCTCACTCTAATCGAAGCTCCTTCACGGACCATTTTGATCAAATTCAGTTATTTTCCTCCCCATCGGAGCTAACTCTAAACCGCCGTGAATATGTTGAGTGTTTACATAGTTTTGCTTGCTCGTCATATTGGTCAGACCCCACAGTGATTATTAACAACCCTTTATCCAGGGTGAACTGTGACAACTTTCTTCGTGTAACCATAGATAGCAATCTTCGTTCGTCTGTCCATCACATTCATCGGTAATTGCATTGGTAAATAGCAGCGTCTATCATTTCAAATATGAAAGCTCAGGCAGTTTCACGCATCCCAGTCAGTTATTTCTGCCTTTGTTTATTAGCTAATCAAACGGGATTTCCAAGTCTTATGCCGCAGTCTAATCATTATAATTACTCGTGTCTCTTCCATTCCTGTGAATGGGTTATCTACGAAAACTCCAGAGTATCACGTACCTTCCTGTGTGAAATTTACCGAGAGGATTCTTACAGATTCTGACAACCGATTGTACGCAGAACTGACATGTCGTCGTTCCCATTCATCCATCTGTTTACAACTCAGTCACCAATACCCTGATTACGACCGGTTTCATTTGGGGTACTGATTGTAAAACACAACAACCATAGCTCAATTCACACGAGGGGATGGTGCCTACAACCGACGTCTTTGACCCGGATAGTATAAACGAAAGTTGGTTTATAGCAAAAAGGCGATACCCGTGTAGCATATTTCAACACACGCTAAAATTTTACCCGATCGCATCAACCCCGCAGTGAATTATAAGACAGAAATATCAAGTGTGGACGCTGCCAATGGTGTGTTCGCTATTAAATGTAAATAAAATAATAATATATATATATATTTATAATCAAGGTAATACAAGATTAAAAACACTAGATCTCCTTTATCCATCGCATCAAGACCGAAAGAAGGTATCTGTCGAGAGCTATTAGCATTTCGTTTAATCATCTCAATCGCTGACGGAAAACAAACAGGCACATTTACGGCACATCTAAATCTTAGTAAACGGACATGTATGTACAGAAGATAGACAGGGGCTATTAGAATTGTAAACAACAGGTCAACTCCACGGCAATTGAATTGATTCGGGAGAAGTGATTTGGGAGAACAGAACGGGATGAGGTTATCCGATTAATAACGCCTCATGTAGTATCAACCGTTTTACATTGCAGTTACGTAATAATGATTCGAAATACAAGAGGGATAAATTGTGTTTGGGTATCGTGAGTTGGTTTTCACTTGATGACCCCGGGTTACGCGTGACTGCCTGATTACTGGATGTGGATTCCGTCATGGACTTCACCAAACACTTTGGAATCTGTTCGGTCATCGGCTGTGATAATTGACGGTTGGTTCTGTCTATGTATGCATCAGCACAACTGCAAGTCAACTGGTACACAATGTGTGAGACTGGATTGCCAACTATGTACACGTTTGTCCAAATCGAGTTAACGAGTAGAGGCAATAGGTCGAAGTTGAACAAGTGGGAATGTGCGAGTCCGTGCATACTTTAACTGTTGGCGCACATCGTTCAGAATGTGATCCCCCTTAAAAGATAGTTTCATTTAAATAGCTTTCCAGGGAACAGTTTTGGGTGGAATAACTTTTTGTCGGTTTGCTGAGAAACGGCTTATTTTAGGTAAGCGTTTGAGAAGATTAAGCGAAATGTTAACATCTCGCCACATATGGCTTCTTTCGGTCTTGATGTAATACGAGATTGCAGACACCACGCATAGTTCGGGATCTTTGAAGATGAAAACATGTTATAGACAGTATTTCTTATCAGGTTTCGATCATTTGTACAGATTGATAAACTAATTGCCCTGTAATTCCAGTCTTACCAATCAAGCAGCATTATAAATCTAATCTATAATCATTATACAAGTGTCTGCCAGGTATATATCGCATGGAAATGTAACCATAGTATCCACAAACAACAATGGCTGCATTGCCCGTTCGACATTGAGGAAGTCCAGAAGACAGACAAACATCCGCGTTCCTTCGGTAATAATGATGCTGATGATGGAACGGTGAACGATTCCATGCCCATTTTCCAGAAAAACGCATCAATCGATTGAACAGGATTTTGCACTGGACTGGCAGAGCCATTTCACATCCTGTTTCGGACTGGGCGAGTCCGGGATTGCTCCCGGGAGAGTGATCGTGTTCATACCGGTCCGGGTATCGGATGCACAAATTTAGTTATACACGACTGATGGTCACCGACGTGCAATTCTCTCGAACATGTTTGTGTACCGGGAAAAGGAATACCGAGACACTTACTTGTGTCTGCGGCGGTTAAGGAATGTGAATTGAATTCCCAAACGGCAAACACAGTGGAACAAAATACGGATTTCCTGCATACATGCTTGTCTCTGATTCCCTACAGATAAAAGGAAATCCGCACACTTTGCTAATTGTTCAAATGTTTGTGGCCTGTTTAGTTGATGTCCATCGATCAAAGTTGGCTTGGAGCACATTTTGATGCATGCCGAATAGTAATGACAAGATTCATTCAGAAGCACTCCAACATGGGGCGCGTCCCAAAGACAATTGTGAAGTCATTAACTTCCTTTTTTCGTTATTTTAACCAGGACGAAGAATACCATATTTGATGAATATGTCAGCTTGAACACCTTTAAAATAGGTTTCAGTTAAAGTGAGCCTAGGATCACATGTCCACCTGGTTAATGTGGTACAGTTTGACAAATTCAATGGTCATGGGTCGGAAGAGATCTGGTTGTTTGTATAACACGTGTACTGCCCAGCAGTTCAGTTTTAATCCGACTTATACAACCATTAATCATGCAAATTTGTGTCCCAGTTTTCGCGACTTTCGTTTTGCAGCCTATTTGGGTGAAAATTTCAAAGGAAAATAGGCAAGTTGAAGGAGAAATCGAAGGGAAGATCGAGAATTTTACACGAAACTAAAATTAGGTTGATGTACAATGATGATGCACTAGTGTCTCGGTTTAAGACAATCAGCTATATCACTCAGAGCCTCTAATGTCCGGTTGCCATTATCCGGATATCCCCAGCCATGGAGCCTAACGGGAAATGTATTGCCGAGTTTCTCGATTAAGTTTTTCATAACCTCGTGCGAGAACTTAAGTTAACCACCCTTTACTCTTTTCTCACCCAACGCCTGCTACGGCGAACATCGCTCGCCGTGGCAACCTATTTGATGACAAACAGGGTATAGCCTGTGGTCCTCGAGCACTTGCTCCAATGGGCAATCGCGGTTGCCTGAAACTCTTTGAATGGCCTCAGCATTGTTGATCTGACTGCCTCATGGGATTCGTGCAATGCTAGTAGGCAACAGTGTTCGAACACCGACAGTCCATCTAGATCCTGGTTTCATATTAGCCGCATACCGAAATTGGATGAACTGCCGCAGAAACCATGCGATTCTTCACAGAAAACGGGATGCCACGATGGCGCACCTGATATTTTAAATTGGCAAATGCCAATTGAGCCATCTAAATGCGTGCTGACAATTCATCCGTGATTGGTCCACTGTGTGAAATATAGTTGCTCAAATACCAAACATTACCCACCTGCTCAATTACGTTTCCAGTTAGAGTGAGCCTGGGTGCTGGAACAGTCCAGTTTATAGTAATATTTTACATTTTGAAGCTGGAAAACGCATATCGAACATGGATACATTAGCACTCAAGCTATCCAGAAGAGCTTGCAACTTGTCTGGATATTCACGTAGCAGTAGAATGTCATTTGCATAATCCAAGCCGAAGAAGGAGCAAATCGACCCATGAGCCCCCCATGAGGATACGGTCGTTCACGTTATCAACCCTTTAACACACTTCGATATAAAGAGCGAGAGAGCAATCCTGACGAGCATCGTTTTCTGTCGTGAATTCGGGCGAAAAAGTACTTTAACCTCAGACTTGGCTTTGGCTATTAGTACAACTGGATCGGATTACTGAAATAAACTTCTGGAGCAGACCCTGGAGGAAAGAGCTATGCGAGAGTTTAGAGCGGCTGATTGAAAGGTCGGTTTTAGATTGAGGAGGGCAAGAAAGATGGGTTCACAAAACCAATGTCGCTGTTTCAGAATTTGACGAGGATGAAAGAATATGCCTTATACCAACTTTTCATCAACCTGATTCTCAAATATGCACCCGTCATGTGCGGCCGATAATCGATGGAGTATAATGCCGATGAGAATTTTAGAGACAATGTTGATTGAAATGGTCAAAATTACCACTGGACTTCTATCCGTCAGTGTCTCCTCAGGCAAACAACGGTAACAGCACATTTTTAACCGTTTAATTGACAACCATTTTCTTTGACCNCCCCCGTTTATTTTCCCGTCTGAGAGATGAAGCATTCATTATGCAAACATTCGATTCACGATGCTTTTATGATCACATGGTGGTAGTTGTTTTATTTCAAGGTCTTTCACACACACACATATATATATATATATATACGTATACATTTCCCTGAAAAGTTCCTCCCGTTGAAAATGGACTCAATCGCGCATCGATCGAAAAAGTCTAACTGCGCCCGATAATAATAGACATTTGTAAGTTCTCTTATGCAAGGTTTTTTCTTAGTGGACACTTTGTATTTGGTAGAGAGAAGAGTTTCAGTGGATAACAGGGTAATATTGGTCGATAGTGAATCTAAGTGAAGTGGAACCTGAAAAATAAAACACATTTAATTAAGCTGTACATCGTTCCCCATTATTTTTGTACCTGTTCACCGTTATTTTGGACAACATACACACAAACATTTGTTCAGAACTCTGAGGAATATTATAAAATAATTAAACTTCATGGTTCTTTCAAATCCTTCGTAGGTAATGTGCTTT
>UZAN01042164.1:30001-50833 GCA_900618425.1 Echinostoma caproni
TTCATGGTTCTTTCAAATCCTTCGTAGGTAATGTGCTTTTGACCGAGAAAAAAAACTGCCTCAGGCGGAATATTATCTGAAAACTTGGACGTTTCACTACGGTTTCTCACGAGCTTCATAAGTACAATGGGTCGGGTAGTGGTGGACTGCATAGAAAAATCCATAAGTCTGATCGTTGCACCGATTCGGCAACTCACTTTTATGAAAAGAAGCCTGGACATGATTGCGCTTCTCTGTCGCGAACTATTCGTCCCCAAAATTGACTAGGACATCAAATTTTTTATGCACCACCATAGTGATCGCTAATATGCGAAGAGGGTATCGCGGGCATGCTAAGTATACAGATAAGTTTTAAATTCTCATTCGGATGTCGTTCGAATTTCATATTTCATTCAGCCAAACAATGAGAAGTGATCATTTGGCTGTGCATTAGATGTTCAACTGATGTATGCTAACAAGAATCTGTCATAGCACATAAATGGTGAGGATAACAATAGACGCATTCAAACCTGTGCACAAAGATAACCTTGATTTTAAGGTTGAATTTGATGAGAATGGCATTTCTCGAATTCAGTGAATTGTTATCACATACAGATTATCATTATGAAATCTTATGCAATGCAATTTCTCTGGGTTGTGAAAGAGTTGTAATAATGGATTATATTTTAGATAAAATAATGCCTCAACAAATAACTAAGATAACAAGGGTTTATGGAAATAATTTGGGATAACTCTTTAATTATTCTTATTCGTATATTTTGCGTTTTCATTCTGGATGACGTACGCGGCTTTCACGTTGACATTATATAATCTTGGTAACCAAGGCCTAGCACGTGTAGTTGACAATCATGCAACCTGGAAACGAAATAGATCAAAATAGATAATAGCTAAATTATTGTTCATAACTAAGACATTAATATATATAATAAATATAATGAAACTGGATTTGATCAGAAAGAAAATATTTCACAATCGGCTTGTACCATAGACATTGTTCACGGATAAGACGCAACGAGTTTACTGAATATATTCAGAGGAGCATTTCTCGCGCCATATGTGGCTTTGTGTAATCTTGGTAAAAACTATTTCCAACCCATATTCCGGTTGGTATGAATCGGTCATTATGGACAACGAAGACGAATAGTGTGATCAAACGGATGCATTTTGTTTCTTGCTGTCAATGGTCTACCTGTATATGCATAAATATTCGATACTGACCAACAAGTTGTTGATCTATGGATAGTTTGCACATAAACTGCGGCCACTTTCATGATAAGGGACTCTAACGTCAGGTAATATGTTTGGACTCAAAGCATCCCAATAATTATTGATATGGCCATTGGTTTAATTCAAACAAACGGGTTCGGAATACTTATAATAAATAACCGGGGTTAGCAGGTAAAGTCATCATTTGACCAACCCAGAATTTGGGCCACCAAAGCAATCTGGTGTGTTGTGTGACTACAACTACTACTAAAGAACATTCGTTTTGGGTGCTCAAGCATGGACTGTTTGATTTCTGACACAGGGGGTGTGGACAGCCAATGCGTTCCGTTGACTAACGAGTGCGTCAGTGTGTCACGTGGAAAACCTCTGTCCTCTCCGGGGATTCTCAGTTGAATATGAACCTCTCCGGGACCGGAAAGAAAACGAGAATTCCTGCTGGTACACACATTTGAATATAATCAGTTCCAACCGGAAGAAATGCAAGTATAATGATTAGTTGGTGCTAGTTCAACGAGGATGGAACGTCTAATCGTTACCTTCCGTCCAACCCAGGCAAGAACTGTATCGGAATGAAGGCGAGTAGACCGATGCAGGATAGTTCTGAAATGTATAGAGTTATTGCACAAAAATATCGTCTGCATTGCGTTTGCATAAAATTATACTCTATTTTTTTTAGTACGCACTTTCGTGTGAATAGCAGACCGGACGAACCGCATAGTCACGAGGACCTGCTGTTTAGTGGTGTAAACCGGTCACCTAAACCCCGGGATTCGGAGTGGTGAACCACATGAGACCCGGCTACGTTAGGTGTGGTTTTGAACCGGACGAAAGCAAAGCTGTCTATCAACAAACACAACCGCGCATGTGCGTTTGAATATGAATCCAATATGTCCCTTTATTATTGGGCTCAATGGGATTCCCATCGTCAGGCCGTCCAGTTGACTGTTTCAAAACGTTCATGCACAGTTGAATTAATAATTATCGTGACCTGATGTAACAATTGAAGTAAATTCTCTGCCTGTCTCATAGAAAGACTCAATCCGTAAAGGTAAATTGTTCTGGATGAACGGAGTTTCACATTGCTTTTTGTATAAACCATTCGAAAGAAACATCTCTCGCTGTCAAGTTCTAGACGTTGGTGTTATGCAAATAAAATATCTACCAACCGCTGTACTACCTTCAGATACCAATTTTTTGGCCCATAAAAGATAGATTTTGGCGGGGAACCAGGGTTTTACAGCCTAGGGGATTGCTGCCGTGCAAGGTATGTCCGTTCCACTTGCTTCCAACTGCTTTCGTCTGACCTGTGTAACAAACACGGTGTTGTACATGGTTCGTCTTAATTGTGGCGAAAATCGCCAAGGGTTTTTATCACTATTAAATATATATATATATATATATATATATAAAGGATTCCTGCACACAATGTTAAAGGTTTACTAATGCACCAAGTTTGCCAGTTTTTGAGCAACTAGGTAACTAGCTAATAATCTACATTTTTTGTTGCATTTCCCTTGCTTGAGATGCAAGGAACGGTGACTTTGGAAAGGCCTAATTCAAACGTCGATAACCATTGCTTTTTTACTAATATCAGCGTATAACTTTACTACTGTTGTGCGGTAGTGCTCACATTTGTGAGTAGTGTGCAAAATAATGCGGTTGGTGGTTTTCTTCAGCGATCAAAACCACTGATGGTTAATTGCTTTTTCTCAAACAACAACTGCGAACTATTCCAGTCATCACCAACTTTTGCTGTCGGGAATTGAGATGTTATATTTCAAATGAGACATCTCTTATAGGTATTCCGATTATACCAATATCCTAACTGTAAGCTGCAATAAACAGCTACTAGCAACCACAGGCACCGCCTTCTGGAACTATATCACTATACACCGGTGCAATATTCTCACACTGGGTCACAAAGTGTTTCAGAGGAAATAGTTCATTTTCGTCAAAAGCGTTTCCACATATTCGCCTAAGCCCTCAATTACTGGCTAATAAATTGTAACAGAGTATAGACTTGTTAGTAAAAAAGATCCCTCATTAGAGCATTCATCCCTCAGCATATCTACGTTTTTGATGTTTTGCGTTGGAAGCAGATGCTCTTCCGGAGGCATGACAAGAAATCCAGTACCATTCCCAAACGGCGCCCCTACCTCCGTCCTGTCGCACAATTAAGTCGTCCAAACTCCATCATGTAATTTCGCGTCTTTGGAAACTGCTCTCATGAAGCGCACATCAAAGTGAGAATAGCGGTGCGCTTTTTTTAGCAATTCATGTGATAGATAGTTTGAAAAAAAATGCGCATGCGGTCGGTCGTCTGCATCACAGAACCAAACAGTCAGTTTAAATTCTATAAAAATGTCGGAAAATCATCTATCTTGCTGAGCGCCTGAATGTGACATGATGCCTCCAGTGGGCGGGGTACCCTGAAGTGTGTCGCTTTTATCGCACATTGTTGCTGTTCTGTTCGTGTAATAGACTTTTAATGATACCGGGCTGATAAATCCCACTTGGGCGAACGATTGGAAAATGGGTTTATTGTTTCCAATCTCCCATAGTCCGTGGCATAGTGAGTGAGAATGTGTTAACAAGAAACAAAGATGGCACTCAAATAGTCATCGAACTGAAACCCACAATTGGAAGGTATTCATGGCGACCCAGAAACAACCGGCATCGAAACGAGCGTTTTCAACTCCGTTTTGAAACTAAGAAAAATATATTTGGGGGCAAAAGCGTGTTCCACGCACCGTTCTACGCGTTAAATATTGGTTCGCCAGCGGGGTAGCCGCTCGGTAAGCGGTCAAAAATGAGGAGCGTTTCATGCTACAGTCGCTTGAAAAGAATAAAACTTGATAAATTACCTTAATTTATTTAGGATAAACTACGTGCTATGGTTATTCGTACAGGAAAACTAATAGCGACTTCAGCTCGATCGGCTTCGGATTTTTTTCGGAATAGCTAACGAAAGCATTGCAAATTAAAACGCTGAAGATACCCTGGGTTCGTATCGGTAGTTGTTTCGGTTTTGGAGGGCTGCTCCCTAGTTGGTCAACAATTGATGCAAACTGGGTTCAAGTCAAATCAAGAGGCGACTTTAGCTCGCCGTAGGAAATGAACATTCAGCTGCTACACAATCATTTTTTTGTGGAAATGGCACGATCAAAAAAAGGATGATAATGCACTACCAACTAGGGAAATTTAGCAAACATTTTGTTTAAGGGTCCCAATGACAAGATCGGTGTCAGTAAGAAACTGTGCAGTTGTGATGCGTGCTGCTACATGTGTATACTTGGAGCGAGTGGTAGATGTAGAAATACACTGACTAAGGTGACAGTACGGTGGATGGGATGGGTCAAGTAGTATTCTGGTGGATAGTTTCCGGCAAGCCTCGAAGTGCTGTGAAATAAAAAAACTACACAACATGCTCGTGAGATATACCACTGTATTGACATACGTGTTTCATGGATGTACGTAGGAGTTGGAAGTTTTTGATTAAAAACTGTGGATGCCTAAATCCAGTGAGGAAGGATATAAGAGAAGACAGAATGTTCCATTAGGTGAGTTGAGGAGATAGCATTTTCAAAGGAATAATGTCAAACATGAATTTTCTGATTTTTTTTTAACTGTCTCGACGGCACGAGGGGAGCAAGAAAGATTGCAGGAAATGATGACTTCAAGATATTTGACGGTGCATTCTCTGGAAACTCGTTCTCCATTGATAACGACATGTTGGCAAGAGTTCATCACATAAATGCAGGATTGTTCTTTCGTGCATAGACGAGTAAATCCGGGCTGATCATCGGCTCCAGAGGTGATCAAGTGACTGGTATGCTCATATACTTCCTGTAACTGCTCAGAAGCTGCGCTGCTAACCATTAGTGCTGAGCTACAACGCTTTGAAAACCGCTTACCAACTTGTTTTTAGTGGCAGCATATTCAGGTTACGTGATCGCCTTAAACCGCACAGTAAGTCTTCATGAAAGTACAACCCACACGATCTAAATATGATTAAAACTGGAACGGTAGAATCAATAGTCTGTACGATAACGTGATCCACAGTCAGATATTGTCATTGATCTATTCGGATCGAGTAAGAAACAACAAAATTTGGAAACCCATATGGAATGTGTTTTGTACATTAATTAGCTTTGTTAAAATTGTTCGTCTGTATTATCCAACGGCTATTTTTAAATTACGCACCCCATCGTTTCTGATAGTTTCATCAATACAGTTTCCATATTTCTGATGAGAGGATACTTAATTTAGTTCACATTTCTTTTCTCGGGCAGTGTGTGACAGTTTCACCTGTGCAGTTAGCTAATCCTGAATTTGTAACGGATTATGTGAATTATCGGGTGCTGAGTGCAGTCGGGATTAAATATCTTATTTAATTTATGATTCTATCAGCCGCCCAGAACAACAAGTGTATACTGTCCATCGGTCTGTTAGCGCTCACTTGTGTGGTATACTGTTCGGGTACCAGTATCCCTGGTTCGGGACGTGCACGCAATGATCGCGTCAATTAGCCAAATCATTCTGTCTGATTCTATCGTTCCTGGCGGTGTTTGTCTCATCCCGAGGATTTTCTTCCCATTTGATCGAAGTGACATACGCGTGGGGAAGTCGAGGACGACAGTTTCTCTCCGCATTTTATGAAATGAACAACACTAGTCTTGTCTGAGTTTTCGTTAAGAAAGAGTTATTTGTTGGAAAGAGAGAGAGAGAGGAAACGAGACAGCGACGGCGACGTCTATGCCGAAACTGTGTCCGCAATAAACCTCTCCCGATCGGTTCCAATCGGTTCGTGGAGGGATGTTAATCTCGATGGTGAATATGTTCTGTGTTTGAGAAAGATGCATACGATGCTTACGATCTTACCAGAATTCGCATTCAACTCACATTCACATGTGAGCATTAATTAATGCTAATTGATTGATTGATTGAATGATTAGAACTGACCATCCTTCTCAGATTTCACCGTCATGCACAATCCTCAGCTCATCGATTCAACCACACACTCCGTAGCAGTATAGAATCGAGATTCGTTTTTATTGGAGCTTGTCATCAGTTGTGCATACACCACCGTCCCGTTCGGGATTTGAGCTCTGAACTGGTCCCATAGAAGACATGTGTGGCAGCTCATGCCCGGGGCTGAACCAAATCGCCACTTGAAGCATGCAAAATGCTTACCAGAACTGTCCACATTTGGTGAAACACAGGTAAGACAAACAAAACAAACAACACAAGATTCATTTCTTGCATTAACACAAAATATCCGGTTGACGTGTGAATACTTCACGTGACATGATTTATTTTCGGAACCGAGAAAACCATTCTCACAATGTTCAGTTGTACAAGAAATAGAACAGAACAAAATTTGTGGATGTTACCTTCTTTAGGAATTGTTTAGGAGCCTCAGTGGTGTGCCACACGGAACAATGGTCAGGACAACAGACGGGATTGGAAAAAAGTGCAACGCGCATTAAATGGGTACGGTAACATTTTGCATGTCTCCCAGAAGTACACTCATCTCTGTTTCAGCCCGTCCCACCCCAAACCCGTCCCTCCCTCCACCCAAAATAAACAAACTGCTTTTCCAACAGTAGTTTGAAAAATGTTTCGTTCATCCCAGAACACTGACATGCTGATGACAGCAATCCTCTTGGGAAAATTCATCAACTTTTTCACAACCAAATTCCATTATCTCCCGGATTCGCGTGCATTGCAAAAAACAATATATATATATATATATATACTGTTAGTGCTCCGAGCCTCATTCACCGGATTTGCAACGATATTACCGCACATCATCAACAGCAACATAATTTTATGTACATCCCTTTGCCTCCCTTGACCGAATACTATTGAAACGTATGATTTCTCGAGTTGGACGATGGCTACTGGTACATCAATTGTAAAATAAAAAAGCCATAGTAATAGACAAACAGCGTCTGTTACCTGTGAAAACGTTCACTATCTACAAATATAATTTACTTAATAAAGTCATCCGTAGATTCTATACATGTTTTGTACTTTCATCTCGTGCATGTTTTATTTGTGCGTTTGGAGTCCACCAACTGGACCATCCAATAGAATGTGCCAGTTTCCTCTCATACATAGCTCACCCTAAACCCTGGCGATCACTGTGCAGGCAACTAACCTCTCCGTGTTTCTAACATAGGGAAACTTTTTCAATTACATTCACATCCCTACTGTTGGCACTAATTTAATGACTTCGATATTGAACGTGACCCCTGCGGAAACTGCACAAATGTGAAAAATAATATTTAATACTAATCAATGTTTTCTACTACCAACCCTTCACGAGGAGAGGATATACTGGCCTTCATCAGTAAAAAATATAATTTCCGTGAATTTATGTTTCAGTGTCCGATTTCGAAAACGTGCTTTCTCGGCGGAAGAAATTTCGCCATTTCCAGATTGTTGTGTGCAAGAGAGCAACAACAAGGCGTTCAGTATTTCCTTTCCTCCCAACTGGTTGCACCAGTTTGATCAACGTCTGTATAAAAACCCTTTGTTGGGGGTGAAATATTAGATGTGTTACGTACATGAAATTGAAAATTTATTACTAAAGTAGATCGAACAAGTATCCAGTTAAATTGTATTCAAATTTGAGCAGCAGTTGGTTTCAGCAAAACGAGAGAGATTGTTTTCAAACGGCTAATTGTGCAGGAGTCAATTCATACGATAGAAAGCCTACTTCCTATTAGAAAGGACATTTTCGTACACGGCAACACTTATAAAGTTGGGTTGCTTCATTTCTGTTTGTGGGCGTTATTGGCAACAAGTTAGGCCAGTATGGGTGTGTACAAAATTAATACTTCGTAACTGTTTCGAACCTCGACAACTAAAATGCAATAGTATCTTTGTGGGTCTAACTCAAATCACCTCAAGAAGATGTTCATATTGGATCTGATTCAAAAGCGCGCACAGTTAGTATTGCACTCCAAGGATGCATTTTTGTTATTGTTAGAAGGCCCCTTTGAAGCTAGTCTGCTTTGTTCTTACCGACATTTGAAGAACATCCGGATTACTAACGCTTTTATCCTCGTGTTTACTATTTTATTTTACTTCCTTTGACTGAACTCCAAATGATATGATTGATCCTGAACGGGGTTCGGTCTTTGAAAAGAACGCAAACGCGTCAAACACAAAACACCGGGGTAGTTCAGATGGTGATGGTGGTCGAATTGTGACATACCTCCTCCCGGAAAGAGATTATCATCCGGTGACTTTTATCGCTTGATCATCATAACTCGTTAATTAGTGCCGCGTGTTCCTAAATAGGCAACTGCCCAAAAGAGGATTATAAAAGAAATTCACTTTCAGCGAAAACAATTTGCTTACTGAAACGACTTACTCGGAAAACGCCACCGATAATTTTTTTCATCTTGCTCAGTTTTGATCAAAATGAATCGTGGCAATTTTATTCTGGAATAAATCGTTTCTAATTCTGTTTGGCGAACAGATACATCTTAGTATGTCTCAAATGGATATAAGTTTGGTTCATAACGTAAACGTTGCTAGCTGAACGTAAACAATCTACAGGATATATACTTATCTTTGGTAAAATACGTATTCTTGAATGCTTATGTACCGTTCACGGTGTTGTTGCACCATCCTCGGAATCGAGTTATATGGTTAATTGTTTAGAGGAACATGCGGGGCACAAGTTTAACTGCAAAACGGAATGTTCAAGCACAGTCTGTGACAAGTAACAGTGCATCCTGAACAATCGATATTTCCAAAAAGGATCACTTCTCCATTTTTGTCAAAGTTCAAAGATTTATTACGGGAATAACTTTTCTCGCCCCATAGGCTCGTGTTTAGGCTAAAAGACAGTGCTATATACAACTGGGTGGTGGTGGCCTGGTGGTAACGTCACCAAATTACTATATGGAGAGACGTGTATTCGAACTCCACCATCACCGTCTGACGTTCCACATGGCAGTCCTTTAATTGGTCGCTTCCCCCTTCCTGAAAATTGTATCATTCTGTATTCAATGAAGCGAAGTTAAATTTAAAAATAATCTTTGTGTAAAATGTCACATGATGTGGGATTCTTCCACTTCTGCTAGCAGCTTCACTTATGTTTGAATGTAAAGTGTGCTAATGTTTCATTGAGTCTCAGATTGAAAGTATCATTCCTTGGTACACAGATCAAACATATTATAACTGCGAATGGCTGATGCCGGTATTCCATTCGGCATTTTACGACCACTAGTTTTTTTACTGATGTCTTCTGAAATGAAAATTTTGTGTGATAATTTCAGAAGCGGTCGGCACGGATGGCTTGTACTGCATTATTTGGTATACCATAATCATGTCTCCACTGATACGCCAGTATTAAATTCAGTCTCGCTGCACATGAATGACTTTTCAACCTCTTAACCATTTTGGCGGCCATCGTTTGTGGGCGCTCCAGGGTTTCGCAGTCACACTGTAGCTATGAATTCCCGGCCCGGATTGGGTACTCTATGAGTGGACCAATGAATGCTGATAGTAGACGGGTTCAAGTTATGCGACTGTTTATATCAGATTCCTGTGCCACGTATCTCTCATATTGAAATTGAATGCATACACAACATTTGAACACAGTATTAGTATGGATTCCTTCCATCTGTCCAACACAGATTTATTTCTGGTCTTTCTCATCTATGTCAACTAGATCCCAACACCGTTGTGTTCCCTCCCGCATAACCGCACAGTGGGATTATACGGTACCCTAAGTTGACACGTATTTCATTTGAAAAAAAGCAGGTTTTCACAGAATTTGTTACAAATTTCGGGACCTAACTTGTTTTTCTCTCTGTTGTGTACACTATTTTTGGGTTAACATATGATTAGAATTACCAGAGTTTTGCGAGCACTATAAACTGGTTAGTACACAAGAGGTGGCATTCACTCGCCTTTCGATCAGTGTTTGCTAGGTATTGCTGTTTTACACGTTTGGTGGTCTGGCATTCGTATTCTGCCATTGTTTCTGCCTGAATGGAGAATCTGTAGAGTGTTTGCCACGGGTGAATTGCAAGTTGATTTGTGTGCTCCGATTTATTTTGTTTCAAACATTTTGCGAACCCAGTCAAACCGTATAGATTGATCGATATCCATTGAATGCAGAAGCACTTCAGAAAACACGTTTGTGTTTCGGTGTCCGGCTGAGAAAGGAAATTTTACAACGGCATCAAATTTTGGAGAAGAGAGCTAACATACCAGATGAATAGAAAAGTTTATTATCTGCATCATATCCAATGACCGGATGTGGTCAAACGTGTTCTCGGATATTTTGCACGCTTGGTCCGTGTCAGGCATTTGATTTGAGGTAGTGGGGTACGGTAGAGGTGGAGTGGGGTGGAAGGCTAAACAGGATACGGAAGCCGGAGAGTCAAGGGAGGATGAGTAATTTGACAAAGCTGATCTCACAAGAACGGATTATGTAGATGAATTCCAACCGCCTATGCAATGTTTATTAGGTCACGGTCAGCGACTCCAAACACGGTAAAGACTCCGCAATGGTTGCTTCATTCACACTGGTTGAGTGCTCGGCTCGATGAGGTGAGCAATGATGACATGTGTAACAGTTTTAATTATAAGAGTGTGCAGTCATGTGGAAATATGTTTTCAAATTCTTGTAGATAGCTTCTGTTCATGTGGCCGATCTATTTTACTCTACAGGCATACCTGGACAGGTACACACAAATGAAGACCACAGAAGCCGGAAAATTAACATTCAGTTGTGGACACAGGATCCGTCCAGATGTGTATAATTGACATGTAATTTTGCCTCATGAAATATATTGCCGACAGCAGCTCTCAGTTTGTAGCCGGCCAACTCCATTATCTTGGTAGCCTTGTAGAACGGGATATTAATGCATACTGGCTTTGTTTGTACGTTTGACAGTCTCTCGCTTTCACGTGAGGTGTGTCATCTACTTTACTGTCAGGCATACACTCTCCTACCGTGTACATCACGTGGCATTGCACCTGTGGAAGTGAGTTCATGTTGATTTCATTGTACATTCTTTAACGGACAAGATGGAGGACACTTTCAGTTTGCCTTGTTTTGTTATGTTCACGAAACGGTAACTATATATAGTAATACGCATACTGCTGCAGCGACCACATATACATATATACAGCGAGAGAGGAGTTGTGTAATTCAAACAGTTATAATACACATTTTACAAATCAATGAAAGCCTCTATATGATTCTGAAGTAAATCTACATGTATGCGTCTCCCCCCGCCCTAATACAAACAATCACGTTGACAAGAAATATCTTACTTTTTTGACTGAACTCGCGCCTCATTTTTAAGGGACGAATTTATCATCTAATCAAATAAAATACTCTATTCCTCTCGTTGGAATGTGTTTGGTCGTTCGTTGTGAAAACTGTCGCGACTGTATGTGACTTGGTTTACACTGTATGAGACAGAACTGGATAACCAACTATGCACACAGTTTTCCAAATCGATTACACAAGTAGAAGCAATAAGTCCAAGTTGAGCAGCCTGGAATGTGCGATTCAGAGCTGACTTTTCCTGTTCGTGCACATCGTCCAGATGGTGAGTGCCTTTGAACGATTGATATAAACGTTCCTTTTGGGAACGGTTCGGGATTGGTTACCTTTCTGCAATTGTGAACTGTGAAGATAAATGAATCTTTCGGAGTATCCGGTTCTTCGCAACATTTTCTTTGGGAACTTTTTCCTCTTGTAGTGTATATGAGGGGAAGGCGGTCAGACCACCAACGAAAGCAACGTTGTTAAGTCGTTGATTTGTGAGACGGCAGATTCGGAAGCGCTCACATCGACGATAAACACAACCGGTGTGATAGAGAGCATTTTCTGCACTAGTTTAGGATACTTACATGCCTCACGAGCCCGTATTAAACAAGGTTGACTCGAAAATCAAAATGAAACTCAAAATGTTTTAGTATAGTTTGTGTAAAGTTATCATCATCAGATCTATGATGATGAAATATACTAACTCTTTGAAACCGTATTTTGCTAGTTGATACCTTCGAGCTGTCTACTGTGTTTGCATGATGACGCGGAGTTGAATCAAAATTTCAAATCTGATTTCTCCAGACAAGGAAAATCAAAAACTTTGAAACCGGCTGAGCGTAATTTTCTCGATTGATTTTCCGGGGGAAAGAACGATATATATGATCAAAAATCTTCGGTCGATCCGTTATCTTGAAATGTGGCCCGGAAATCCCGGGTTCGAACCGCTCCACAGCTGCCCGTCTTGCCCATTTCTGTAATCCCCCTAGACAGACTGTGTATGGCCACAGGCCTCTTCCTGAAAGTTGACTGTACATCTGTCATGTGTATGATTAATAAATTAAAAAGGAAGAGAAAAGACAAAAACAAATTCACCCGATTTACTGTGGATTGGTTATAAAATCTCACAACAATTGCATGAGCAGCACGTCATTTTCTGACTAAAACGAGAACCAACGTGATAGCACATGAGACTTTTGGCACTGAACTTTCGTGAGGTAGCTTGTCAACTGTATTTCGGTGGTTGTCTATGGACAAAGCATGCTGCTCTAATTTGAATGGAGGACGTCCACGCTGTTGTACTTGTTGTACTCTCAGATATTTTATTATTTATTCCTTAAGGTATTTTCCAGGCCTACTCACCCGGATTAGCTGTCATTTCCGTCGCAAAAATTCGTCCAGTCATCTTTGCATCCTTTCTACCAACTCTCACACAAAAAATAGTGTCCTGATGGTTAGAATTCTCAAAGCACCATTCAATTGACAGCATTCTTTAGAACCGTGAAGCCCTTTTGCCAGCCATTGAGCAAAGCGCATTTTTAAACCAAACTGCTCCTCACTCCAATTCGGTTTCATCTTATCAAACAGCTTTTATTCGCTGATATTGCATAACAAATATTCCCTCTGAGATGAAGATGACTTTATGCGCAAGATGCTTTTCTTTCCATGCAGTAACTGTAGCTGTATGGATGATATCTCACTTGTCTTAATAAAAATACAGCTGAATGATTTACTCGCTAGATTATGCACTGATACACTTAAAGCACATGCTGAGTAGAGAGAATGCAATTGCATATACAAATCCCGTGGCATTCTCCACAGATCTGATGGCAAAATAGGCCGGGGCGTGCGAAACTCCCCCACCCGCGCACCAATCACTCATATTCATGCAGTGAGAAGACGTCATGCATCACGCTCTGGGTCAGCATGGTGATGGGACAATTTCATTCACAAACTCTACATGTGTATACTGAAGTTTATGTGATCAACAATGTATGGTCAGTAAATAACAGAAAGATTGCGGTTAAAATTTCTCCACAAACACATTTTTAAGAAGGCAGCGCCAGACTGATAAGAAATTCACAGTTTGGGATGATAACTTCGAACGGCTAGCGCATAGCGACTCCATCTATTGGTTGGTAGCATTTACATAGGAAGGAGAACTTCAAATTATGGGTATACAAAAGTACAAGCCGTTCCAGCTCATCCAATGATAGTGCAATGTGAATGTTCCTTTCTTCTAGAGTTTGACGACTATTTGCAATTATTTCTAGCCGAGGAACGTTGGTTACAAGTTCATATATATATCCCTAGTACCCAGATGTTTTTTTTCGTTTTCTGTACTTCAATAATGTGCACAGTTAAACATTTCCTTTCACATCACAGTGGGAAATTGAGTCTTGCACTGGTTGTAGAGTTCGTTCCAGCATACCTTATCTAGTTTATTTTGTGCTGGGTTACTCGTTGATATGATGGGCCGCAATGGAATTCGTTCCTTATGTACATTTGGCACACCGTAAACGTATGGCGTTTGACTATTTCTCGATCGTATGAGTTCCACTGCCGATTCTCAAATCAGTTCAATACTGATTTTCTTCTACAATTCTCCCGGACCATCGATCATCTTAGCGACTCTGAATTTGACTTCGTTCTTTAGTTCAAAAGAAAAGACCACATGACAATACTGCAGGATTTATGTTTAGGAGGAATTCCATGTAACTCGGCATGGTGCATTTTGTGGTCTTGTTCGGCCCTTAAGTGACAGAACGAGGCGAATCTGCACAGAAAACACAATTGAACAAGAACTGCAAAAGCTCCGGAAGGTTTTAACGGAAGACGCTTACCCCGTAGCGTTCGTTCGTAAGCATAGCAAACCGAAACGTGCGAGAGAACCGATTGTATCAGTTCCCAAATTGCGGGTCACATTCATTCGGCTTCAATTCGAAGATGATGACGTAAGCCGCATGCACTACAAACGACTGAGGTCAGCAAACGCTCAAACCTACTACGCAGCCGACCGCAAATCGTTTACCGAACAAGCAGGATTACCACACCTACGGCAAAAGAACGTTTGCCACTGTACGTCAACTCTAATCAAATCTACCAATTCCAATGTGGATGGGAAGCAATCTACGTGGGCCGCACAGAGCTTCAATTACGCAATCGGGTGGTGGATCATATTCCGATTTGGGTCAAAAATCAGCTGACCTAATGGAGGTCAACTCCGCTGCATAGTCGAAACTATAAGACCCCGGCCTCAGCAATTGCTCAACATCTGCTGATCACGCAAAACCAGGTCGTCCGAGACACAGCGTTTCGAATTGTCTACAAGTCACAAGTCGCAAGATTGCTAAGATTTGCTGAAGCGATTGCGATAAATTGATAGAAGACCACAATCCCCTGTGTCAGCGATAAAAGAACTTTATTTTAGTCTCTCCCTACCCCGGTGATATTGGCTCTTTCACCCCTCCCTCGTTTATGTTTTGTCGGTTTTTAATGTATTTTGCTTTACTTTGTTGCTATGCTAAAGCCCTATATAAACACTGTATTTTCTGCAGTATGCACCATGTTGAGATGCAGTGAAATCGTCCTGAACATAAATCGTGCAGTATTGCAATATGATTTTTTGATTTGAAATGTATTGTCCACATCAATTCGAGAAGTATTTCTATAGCCGCCTGGTTTGTAGGTGGATGTGATTACACTGAGAAACCCTGTTTTTCACGCCTGTATCGATTGATGAAGTCAACCTGTTCGAGCCTCGTCCACACGACCTATGAATGTGAAATTCTTTTAACGAATCTCGTTTCCAGAGAATTTCAATGTTCGGCCGTGTCCACAGTAGCCTTGGGTAAAAATTAATTTTTTAACCAACTGTGTACATGAGGTGTGGCTTGGTGCGTTTTTCCAGCCGCCTGGAATTACTCTTTCCCTATTTTACCTAGATTAACAATTGGTAGTAAAGACCTTTTTAGTTATTATGGTTATTGGATCAGTTTTTCAACAACACTTTTCAAATTTTAGATTGATAATTCAATGCAAGTCAATCGGCTTGTTAAATCAATGCACATTTGCATCGATCAACCACAGAAGTCAAACATTTTCCCTATAAACCCGCAAGATGTTCGTATCCAATCAGTGCTTTCACGTATACCGGTTCCTTTTTTTAAGTGTCTTCCATAAGTTTAAAAAGTGTCAAAATTTGGTCAAACAAGACGGGATTATTCGAAATTGAATCTGTCAAAGATTGATTTATGTGCCCGCTTTTGGTCGTAAGTAATTCGTAAGTGAGATGGAATAATGAAGTTGGTTTGAGTATGCGTAAACACTGCAAGCAATCGTTGCTGAAAGAGCATGCTTTTCTCAGTTTAACGGGCTGTTTCGTTTGAAAATGTGAATAATACTACGATAATGGTAATTCAAAATGGAGTCGATATTCACCAATCAATTACCTGGATCATTTCGCTGCATCTGTACACGTGCATACTGCAATCTATGAGATCAATGATATATGGTCAGTAAATAACAGAATCAAAGACAGAGAACGATTGCGTTCAAAATTAGCCACCAAACAAATTTTTTACCAAGGTAGCCCCAGATTGATGAGCTATTCACGCTGTTTACACAATTAGGCATGGCAATTTTGAATGGCCAATGCCTCAGCGTATTTCAGAATCTTGGTGTTGTTTGTGTTGCAGAGGTTTCTGAACGCGTCGCGCAGCATGAGACAGTGTTTCATTTCCACCAGGTGTTCTGTGATCGACGAACTGAGTTTTCTGCGGGTCATCGGTTACGTCATATTTACTGGGGTATTGACAACCGAGTGAACGGATCGCTGTCTCCCACGCCAAATCTAACTGTATCTAACACTTCAAGTGTGGATGCGCGGTCATCTACATCGGCAGAACGGGGAGATAACTGCCTTTCCGAGTAAAGAATCACATCCCGGTCTGAATTCAGAAATTTATGAGTGGGGAATTCGTATCACATGTAGAAAACTCAGTTCGTCGATCACACAACACCTGGTTGAAATAAAACATTGTGTCATGCTACGTGTTCATAATCTCCTACAACACAAACACCAAGGTTCTGAAATGCGCCGCGGCACTAGCCATTCAAAATTACCATCCCAGGATACATTGTGAAAACCGGTATTTTTCGCTTCTCTGTTCAAATGCGTTACGATAAAGTTATGCCAATAAATGTTGTTCGAAAGCTACAACGTGTCGTTCCGTGATATGTGTCATCTCGTAGGCTAAGATCAGTACATGAATTTATCAGCAATTGCGAACAGCAGAAATCAATCGTCCTATTTCATCGTGAGTGATAAAACCCTCCGACGTTGTCTTTGCGTACGATCCTCAGCTCATTCAAGGAATAGTAAATAGTACCTGGGGAGTGGATTCAAGCGGAGTTGTGCACCAAGTTTGTTTTCCATAAATAGCTAATGATCATGAGTAGGCGAGATTGCGAAAAATCGTGATGTAACAATCCTGGTTAACTCAAATTTGAGTCGATCGGACCGGTGACGGTAATATACACACACACACACATGATGTCGAACCTAGCGGTATCGAGGTTTAAACCCCGATTGGGAACGTGAAACCCTGACAACCGACGAGTTTTTCTTTTCATTTTATTTACTGAATTGAATATACAAAAATACAAGTTTTAGGTATGGAGAAGCGGCCAATCAAACGCGGAGCTCCTATTCAACATACACAGAGAATGGGGAAAGTCAGGCGGTGGTGGTCGGATTCGAACACATATCCTCCGGGGTGATAATTTGGTGACGTTACTACCGGCATACCACCGACTTGAGCTGAGAGCTGTGCATGAATATTTCGTGCAAAAAATGACCATTCACAATGAATGAATAAAAGTGCAGAAGGAAAAACTCCGCGTCATTCTATCAGCTCTGAAACCGGTGTGATAATGCTCCGTGCCTCATGAAAGTCATGTGCCCAGTTGGGGAACAACACCGAGTCGCATATGTACAGAATGAATGTTGGTTCAAGTCAACTGAAGTCAAGTAAAGCTTTATGCGCCCAATAGGATGAATTTTCAGTACCTTCGAAAGGTTAAAATGAGTAAAACATTAAGCATTAGAAAAAGAAGAAGGAAAGGAAGATGAAAAACAAACGGATGTGATAAAATCCTAATACGAGATATGTTTATTCAAGTCATTAATGACATTTGCTCGGTTGACCAAGATAAGGGATAATGCTACTTCGTTTTGTGGTGGTTGGTAGGTACGTGCACAAAGAATACTAAATTTAGATGGCGTACTCGGTGGGGACACCGACTTATTGAGATGGACAGGCAGGCAGTGTTCTTCATTGGACAGCATATGGCTGATAAATCTGTCTAATGAATCAAAATACTTTCTCACAATCAAAATGAACCAAAAGGACCTTTGCAATGCCATTGCATAGGGGAGAGAAATCTAAGAGATCCGAAAAAGAGAATAGTGTTCCTCTTTTAGTTAAGGAAAATATAAGGGGAAACCATACAACCAGTGTGGAAGAACGCATGCAGTCACGAATTTAAGAATTAAATTTAGAGGAACGCCAAGCTTTTCAAGCCTAAAAGCGAAGCTAGACAGACCACAAACCCGAATACACATGGTTTGACCGAGAAGGATTATGTGACAGAGTAACTACAAGTTTTTTTCATAGAGTTAGCTTCGGGGATAGTGTGATCATTTCCCGAAAGTTCAGGCTGATTATTCAAAAGGGTTTGTTAATGCGTGTTTGTTTTTGGGCTCAAAGAAACATCTAAAAATTTATCTAAATTGATTATTAAAAATCGGGGAGTCGACCAACTAAAAATCTTATTTAGACAAACTTGAAGTTAACAGAAACAGTCNAACAGTCCGGATCCGCCGATGGACAAACGACCACTGCGTCTTCTGCTCGCATGCACGTGAAAAGAGAAAAATGGCGATGAAATTGCAACCTAAAAATCCCCCGAATTAACTCCTAGCATGGAGAAAGATTTATCGTTACAAAAAGTGAGTTGCGCTTTATGATATCAGTAATTGACTTGTACATTCAGCAAATCAGGTGCCAGACCACAATCCGATAGACGTTGAATGCGAATGCCGTGGTCAAGTGATCTAAAAGCATTTGCATAATGAAGATAAGTTTAACGGACGATGCCAGCCTCTTTATCGAATAAGGATGAAACGGAATGAAAAAAGTGAGCAACAACATCTCTAGTGGGAAGTAAATGTTTGTAAGCAAAATGAATCGGATCATGAGTGACAGATAAAATGGTCAGCCGGTTAAGAACGACCTGTCGAAAACTTTCAATAACGCTGATGTGCAAGCAATTAGTCAGTATATGGAAGATCCCATTTCGGGGATTGGTCTTATCCGAGCAGCTCTCCGGCAATCAGGGATACTTCCAGTTGACAGACACAAATTGAACAGCTCCGAAATTGGTGAAGCAAGTTGTTCAGCACACTCTTCCAACAGGAAGCGAGACAATTAACCTCTGTGTGTGTGTGACTTGTGTTGCTACCAGTTGGACACAACGTAGGTATTGAAATGTGGGAACGAATTACGAATAAAATAACTCAGCTAACCTGTTATTATCTGCATCCGAAAAAGTACATTTAGCAAGGTTGTCAAAAGCCCCTTCGGGAGTTGTAACAATCACCGCGAAGCGAAATTATCTGTACCTTGTTTGAATCAGCTCTGTATTCGGGGAAAAGTGTGAAAAAGTGTTGATGATGAATCAATCAATCGGTATGAGAGACAGACAAAATCATGATTTTTGATTTCTGACAAACCGTTTCATATTGCTATCCAGTGGTTCCGCTTCTCACCTCAGTTACTAAATGCACACTCGAGATACGTTTTTTTTAATAACTGGTTGTTTTATGTTGTACTAACACGCAAGTGATATAAACAATTATTGGAATTACTGCTTCCTGAAAAATCTATGAGCAATTTTGTTTTTTTCCTGACCATACGTTCCTAGTGATTTTTAACCAACCATTGGTCAAAACCCACTTGTAGCATACAGCCAAGAACCGTTAACCACTTCGAGCCAACAGGGTTCGAACAAGAAGCCTTCTAGTTTATCACAAATGGGACTCAGTAACTCTTCCGGGTTCTGCCAATGAAAGCAATGAAGTAACGAATCAATGGAACAATCAATACACTTTAATTTTTCATAGCGTTTGGTTTCTCGAACAACTTCATCCAGTCTCAGAGACAACCACGTTAATCTTCGTTCCCGGATATGGTCCAGAGCACACAGCACAAAGGTGAAAATGTTCGGCACTTCGCCGAAAATATTGCGAATTCACAGCCTATTCCTCATGTATTCCAGTATCTGCTAACGCAAGCGGATATAAACACCGCCGCATTGATGCCGATTGGTAAATTTTAATGGCTCCGGAGTTCCAGTTACAATAGTCACTCGTCCGTGATCAGATGTCAGTCAGTCATTATCCCTTAGCTAACCGCGTGGAGGAATAGCGCAGATGCCCGTGTAAGAAGACAAAAATCAACTCATCGAGACCGGATGCATGTCGGAAGTTGGCGGACGAGCATATGGTATCGGTTACGACGCTCAGCATACGGAACTCCAACCCCTAATTTTAATTTAGTACGGTGGCATCCCTAGTTTAATCATTATAATCAAGTATCGAGCGGAGAGAGGGGGCCAGGGATTCTGTCGATCCAGGTGGAACATTGAACTATACACAAAGTTGTTCGCCATTTCCTCGTGTTGTTTTACTTCAAACTTCGCGCCAAGCGAAGTATCGGTAATTACGAAGAAATGTGTGGTGATTGCTGACTAAGTTTTCTATTTTGTATTTTACTTCTAATATCTTTGGTGCGGGTGCCGGTTTAACTGGTGTCTGCGTATCTTCAAAGTTTGTTTATAGTAACCAAAGTGTACAGTTATAGAGGGGAGCAATCAGGACTTTGATTTGGCGGACACCGGTATGAGAAACACGCCTAATCGGAGATCTAAGATAAGCTTCTTCCGCGAAACGCGTAGGCAATACTGAAATCTGGGCATTTGTATACAGGCTATCTATACTCCGATTGCATTAATTTAAGTGAAGGGTGAAATCTCTGGGAGTTTTCCAAAAAATCCTGTGAGCAATGAAATCTATCATAAAGCGCTATACATACAAACAAGAAATGTTAAATCGCTGCATTATTCTAGTTGATAGAACCGAATCAAAACGACTCGCATTAGGCGTCGTATGAGAATCCGCGTTTGATTGGCCGCTTCTCCATACCTAAAACTTGTATTTTTGTATATTCAATTCA
>UZAN01042165.1:1879-21820 GCA_900618425.1 Echinostoma caproni
GCATCCGAACTGCTCTGTGTTCCTCACTGAGGCGAACGGATACCCATCGTGCGCAAACCTTTCTAAGGCCGAACATCTCATTTAGGATGGTGCGGATCGATCCCGTTGACTTTCGACAGCTGTACGCATCGTCCTCCATCAGTGCTTGCACAGCAGCAATGTTGTCCGCTGTGGTGGCCTCCGCAGGTCAACCACACCGTATCTCATCATCTCGCGACCATCTGGTACAATTGAATTCCGCAAACGGCTCATACACAGTGTTCCTTGAAAGTGCGTCATCACCAAAGGCAGTTAGTTCGTAAACGATCAACACTCTGCTGTTGATCCTCTATACTTCATTTGTAGTCGTAGAAAACCATCATTCTCCAGTGATATTGACTGAGTTCTATCCTTAAAGTTAGGGTATAACGACGCCTTACGAACCGTGCTCTGTCGTTGGCATTTGGGTCTGTGAGTTGCAATCACTGAACAATATTCACGCAATAGATTACAGTCCACGTTTCACCTTGCCCGGTCATCTGCACCTCGGAGGTGTGTGCTGCGTATCCGGAAACGTTTTGCTCAGTCATCGTACATTGCATACATACATACATACATACATACATACACACATGCATACATACACACATACATACATACATACATACATACATACATAAATACATACACGTAGATAGGAAACCCGATTGTGAGTGCAAACTTTAAACCGTTGCACCAATATCTTAGCCCTTTACGCATTTTTGAATCTTCCACTTTCTTTTGCCGGTCAGTAAACACGGGTTCGTTCACACGGCTGAACCCGTTCACACTAAGACTGCTCCCCTCAGTACTTTCCCGTCAAACGAGGTGGCATTTAGGCTTTGTTTTTTCACCGCTTTGTGTCTTACAATGTTCGTCCAACCGGGACCAGAAATGACAGAAAAGCAATTTTCTCTGCAAGCCATTTACACTTCGCTATATTTATTGTATCCAGAAAACCGAGCTGAACGCATTCTTCCACCGGCGCAGAGACAGAACTTAGCTATTCCTGCCAAATTTTACGGATTTCTGTGAATGACTGAACAGGTAATTAGCCTTTTGGAGTAAAATTGAATACGTTCTCAATCCCCGCATGTCAATGTACCGCCTGAACTCTTTCACGGTTTTTTTTTATATGTTCACGCACACTAAGAACCAGGAAGAAAAAGGGGTGAAAATAGGGTAGACACCACTTAATGCACTGCAAAACTACGTGAAAATGCTCGTAATCCATGCTAATATCCGTGAGGCTGCGAGGTATTTCGAATGTTGTGATATTGTGTAACGAACGCTGATTCTATGCGCATGGAACTAAGATTCTTATCAGTAAAATTTGTCCTGTGTTTACTTGTTGATAAAACCGTTCTAAAAGAACGTCGTCGAATGTTATCTGTGACGATTTTTTGTAATTTCTATTCAGCAACATTTTTGCTCAATCATTTGTCCCAAATATATTGATTTATATCATGTGATGTTTCGTTCAAATTTTCTAATTGTTCTTCAGAATAGATTTTTCCGTTCTCCCGTGCTCCGTGTGTGTGTGAGTAATGCTCCACGGGCATTTGTATTTAGATTAGTTCAAAAAAATGGACAACCATTTTGTCCGAGGTTCCTTTTACTGGTTCAAGTCTCAGTACAGATGAATATGTACATCGAAGTTAGAGAATTTCTCGGTAGTAAAATGCAGTCGCATTTTCCAATGTGTTCCTCTTTTCTTAGCAAACCGAAGGTAACATTTGCTGGAAGACGTTTTGTTTTAGTTAGAAGATGAGCAAACCAACATAATAGTCGAGATGGACGTTCATGAACATGCATCTGGTCAAAACAGCTCGAATACCAGTACATCCAACCGCACATATCGGTCAACGATTTCATAAAGGCTGGGTTGAAAAGCACATCGAATCCACCGATACTGCTGAAAGATGATCAATGTGATCTGATTGCGTCCATTATGCCCATTATATCTATTATTGAGTGCCATCTTGGGGCAAAAGACCGTCTAAAATTTGATGGTGAAAAAGTTCACTGTTTCAAAAATGTGTATTACATTTCAAAATCCGATTTGAGACAAACTCGTCTCGAGGTTTTGTGTTCGTTTTTGTTCCAGTGTTCACCAAAGTCAGGATCATGTTAGCTGCCGTATTATCATTTTCGCTGATGGAAACGGACATTAGATCATCGCCCCTGGCACACTAACGCAGCTTTGTGAACGACAATCGCGATTCTCCTAACCAGTATATGGGGTTTCAGCCTTCAGTATTAAAGGCAGGGGGCAAGATACCTGTGTAAGCCCCATTACCATTGGGTCGCAGGTTCGTTCGCATCCGGTCATCCCTTCATAGCCCCTTGAGCGGTTCATCTAGACACCATTTGAAAGTAGCGTCGGTTGTTTTCTCCACCACAGTCGCTGGAAGGGAATCCCAGAGCGCTGTTGACCTCCACCAGGGTCGGTAGACTAACGGAAGGCCAAACCGACTGAAGTTAATGCAACGTAAGATAACTCCCCGCGTGCGTTCCTTTATCCGCAGTGGGCAATGCTGCTGCAACTCTGGGTCTCTATCACCCCTCAGGATCTTGCTCAGAAAGAGCAGATCCCCTGTCACGACGATAGGCTAGTAGGAGTAGACCAGTAGCTCGTAGACGATCTTTATATGTAGTCTCAATGTAGTCCAACCACGAGTCTAGTGGCAAGCTCCAACTAAGCCAGTTCATCGATCGTGCGGCGGTATGTCACAGCACTACCGTACTTAAGTCATGGTCTGACGTGGGATGCGTAGGGCAGCTTAAAACCATATATCGAAAGCCAGCCAAACGATCTTCGTAATAGTTCAAGCCACTGGTGAAAGATCATCATATCATTTACGACCTTGGTCTAACAAGTCTTTCACTATGTTCGAGCGATTAGCCCGTACTTTGTCATAGCCTCACGGAATGAGCTTCAGCCGTCACTTAGGTCATGACTAACGACGTCACTCACCCAATGCAAGTCACAGAAAGTGTATCGATCGATTCCAGTATACAAGAGCAGCAGCCAAAACGATTGAATGGATTGTCTGCAGACTGTACGATTCTCAAATTGGGCATACTTTTAATCGTGAACCATGCATGGAAAAGAGGTCGATGTACTACGAAAACTCAATGGTAGAAATTTGAATTAGACTGTCGAACTAAGGACCTTATTGGAGAGATTAAAATCTTTTCAATACACCAAGACTATATGAGAATGTATATTTACACTGTACTTTAATTAAACGGCAGGTAAAAATAAACAATGGGAACAAGTAAAGGAAGCAACAAAATTTTCATCGATCCAGTACATTTTTGTCACAAATATCTAAACCGATTTTGCATATTGCCTAAAAGCATTTACTAGTAAATAAGATGTTAAGTTGCACTCCGTGGAATTAATAGAAGAGTAAATGAATTATATTAACTGGTTCCGCGTACCAAACTCATAGGATGTTTTAATCCACCACAAACTATAGTGCTTTAAGGACCGTAATTAATTGGGATTTAGGAGCCATTCGTGTTCTGAAAAAGAGAAAGATATAGGGATATGATAAAGACTGTCAATGCATGCCATTTTCCCGGGCACTGATTACTTCGAAATAGATTCGTTTATATTCTTCAGTTACCGTATTGCATTATCATTTAATGTAATTGGGGAATTTGATGGATAAATTTATGCCGGTAAATAGTCCCAGAAAAAGAAGATCGCTGCCAGAAGGTTAGGGGTCTGTTGATTGACTCACATACATAGGTCACTAATTCATTCAGATCACGTGTGGGGCGTTAGAACAATGTGATTGATATGCTAAATTGTATACAATGGTAATCACACTGTAAATATCGAAGACAAATTTAAAAAAAACATTTTACCAAGATTTGTTCTATGTCCGAAAATTCTGATACGATTCATCGATCACCTGTTTGTTTCTTGGTTAGCAGTCAGGATGGATAGGGAGCACAGGCGAATTCTGACTGATTCGTAGCAGACAAGAAAGGTAGATGTCTGAGTGAGGTTCGTGTGAACGGATTGAGCCGATAAGCAGACAAATTTAGATGGATGAATCGATAAAGTGGATCACCATGAGTCTTTGTGATGAAGTTGTTACAAGTTGTTACATATTTTCATCGGGAATACAGGAACTTATTTGGCCGTATTGACCGGCAGCTGCTTGAAAGTCGAGAAGAGCTGGATGCGATCCATCGGGGTCTTCACTTGGCGATGATTTAAAGGACCGCGGAAGGTTGAATAGTTTTCATCAGAAAATCCTATCATATCAGTATTATCACACGCTAGGGAGGGAATCTGGGCCTCATTTTGCACGTGGATGGAGGCAGTGTTGAGACCCATCGGGGTATTCCGATATCTTCTATTCTACTAACAAACAAGATGGTGGTGGTGGAGGAAGGAGGTGATGACGGTAAAGTGTCAAGTCATCAAATTATCCACCCAGATGTCCTCGATTCAAATCACACAGCCCATGTTCCCTGTTTCTGTATCTCCCCAGGTAATCTTCGTATGGCCGCGACCCCAATACCTGAAACTTGTTTCTGTATATGGATACCCAATAAATAAAAAGGAGATGAAATCATTTATATTCAAAGTGCATACATCTAATTCCCCTTAGGAGTTTCACACAAGAGCCAGAACAAAAATCATCGCAGAACAGGAGTAAGATAAAGTTAAGTTAAGTCTCATTATATGCTTGACTACACTTGACCTCATCGTTTCGGTAAAAAGACCGATGCATTTAAATAGCAATGAACAAGAATCAAAAGAGGACTAAAAAATCGCCTTAGAGCGGTTGAGGTGGACGATATTGTTGGGTGAAAAGTACAGGGGAGATGAAATCTTTTCTGGTTAGAATGTATGCATGCTTGATAGATTGTGCGAGAGTATAACTTAAGTCAAATAGGGAGAGCACAATGATCGCGGATCGCGATCCGGTCGATTCTTGTGTGTGAAAGATGGAATAGTTTGGGATGGATCGTGATGACTCGGTTCAGCAAAGAACTGCCTCGGTTAGGAGCCTGAAACAAGTCAGATGAGCCAAATGAAACAGAGGGAAAGGGTTCGTATGATGAAATTCATCAACAGGTAAGTGAAAACTTTCATCCATCAGTGGAACCAAAAACGGAATATATATATAACTTGAAATGGGTACAGATTTTCTTCTGTAAGTACGAGTTAGTGACGATTGTATTTTTATCACGGGACAAATGTTTTCGTTTGACTTGAGTTCTGACATTTAGTTCGTCATGATTTCGACTGTGATATGAGCATACCAGGGGCCTAATTAGTAAATAACCATAGAGAATATGACAGCTGATTGCGTTAGACGACCTCTGCGTAGGTGGCAAAGCATATTGAACGCCTTAAAGTTTATCTCCCGTAGTTCCCATGCAAGAATCACTCTGAGTGGTTCGTGTGCACAGGGTTTTTTCTCACACTGTCCTCTAATCACCCCCGTTCCCCGGTCACTACCTGCGGACACGAGCTCTCACTCTACAATGTCACGCATACCATGTTTTTCACAACGGACCTTAGGTCGTCGCCTAAGGTGCGCGCCAAGTCATGAACCTTGGTAAACAAAGCGCATGGATGAACTGTTTGTACGTGGGTGGTCTGTTGATCACGCACACACACACACACACACACACACACACACACACAAATCGCTCGAATACCCCTTTTGATCTGTGATAGTCATCGTTCAGTCTCCATGAAATCGTTTATACTTCTATTAACTGCTCCACTCTCCCCTTTCACTGAATGTACACGTTCTCCGTCTGCCTGTTTTCACCTTCCTCATAGTGTACGAACCGTTCGTGTATTTCGTGTCAACAACTGTGAATCTGGTATTTTTCAGACTCGCACACATGGTATACACACACTCTTACGCAAATAAGGCCACAATCCTAATACCCGAATCGGGACACGCGATCGGGACACGGCGAGCATCAGGCACATCCGCGGTGTGTCACACACTACCGGGAGGACTGAGGCGTGGTAGTTAACACTGGTCAACCGGGGAGACGTCAAGTGGGTCCGCTAATGACATCCTAAACCCAAATGGACTAAGAGAATTGGCACACTGTTCTCTCTTTTGGAGGTAGATCGGGGATGAAGGTGGGATGGGAGAGAATACCGATTCACGACTAATTTGTTTTCATTTCACTTTGGATTCTGTTCGGTGAGATTTCACATTCCACTTACCCTACAGCCCATGTCAGATACCACACCGGTTTGTGTGAAAAATTGGTGCGTTATCTTGTTGTGCCATTGAAGGACTGTCGAAACGTTGATGGAAGGAAGACAGAATTGACCAGATACAAACATATTCACCGATATGTGACACAGTAGAACAAAATTTGAGTGTCCACATGTGTCGAATGGTTCACATGGATTGATGAAGAAATGGGTGAAGAAAAAATAGTCAAATAAATTGACACCAACCGGGTAACAAAGGTGGCTACTACAATTTCACTGCCTAATGATCATCAACCAATAGCATAATTTTAGTCTTAAGGTAAACCTTCCTGTGGAAAGAGTGAACGTGCACTGGATTCCCAGCTCAAGAAGCGAAGGAAGAATATCAACCGAATCGAATTGATAAGATAAAACAGTGTATTCAGTCACGCTGTGGTCAAGCACGTAATAGGCCTGCGTTCCGTCATGCGAGCACGGGTTTCCATACCAAGTTGAGTTCATGATTTCGCGCTCTTGTCTGCGAATTCCGGTTGTGTTTTCTGAATCTCCCACTGGAAACATAACGTTTTATTCCATTGAACGATCAAACAACTGAACGTTGGCTCGCGATTCTCTAAAGAGGAAGAAAAAGCATGACAAATAAAGGGTCTACGTATGCCCGTAAGTCATATAATGTCGATTGAAAGTGTTGAACCGGATCAAATACCGGAGTGCCACGGTAGAAAACGAAGTGATTGTCATGTGCATCTCATCTCTCAATTTCTTTTTTTCCCATCAACAACAAAGTTGCGAATAATTTGTGTACCACATAAGTCACGTGCTAAATCTTCAAGTATTCATGTTGAGCATATATTATAGCGAAAAAGTTAACCTGATTGAGTCACTTCAATCTACCTATACTTCTAGCTGGACGCGATCAAAGGAGATCGAAGGTACTGTACTGTACTATCCATCTATCCATCTCGGAGATGATCACGATTCTACTTTGATGCGTTCAAAAACAACGCGTTTGAACTCTCCAACCACGATCACCGTCCGTTGCTTATCCAACGTTGTAACAAGAATGCACAGGACTGTCAATGTTGAAGAACAAAACGCGAATTACCTGAATGTGGTCTACCGGTACAAACTTATAGTTGAACCCTTTACATCCTCCCATGATTTTTTTCTCCAGTCTTTCGGCTATTTTCATCTTGACCTATATAATTGTTCTGCATTTGGCTAGTGTTATGCAACACCTACAAACAAACTTATTTACCAGTTTTCCTTTTTATGCATCATATATTATATATATTATATTATATGTTTTCACTGTAGTACATCAGTAAGATCAAGGAATGAGTCGATGCCCGGAGTAACATCGGAGGGTTCCGAAATCTTTGAGAGATCTACTATGACTGAATCCACATCCATGATAGGTCTTGTGATTGCTCGTGAGATTATTTATTTCGGAATGATTTATTCAAATTCTATCCCGTTAACTAGCAGTAGGAAATAAATAGTCCAAGGAAATAAACTCATAATCAAAGAATTCTTCTAATAGACATTGTGTAGTTTGAAGCATTAGGTCCCCGATATCCATCTCATCAGTATAGAAAGAAGACAAAAATCGTGAGATATTAATATTTCGTTTAATCTTTGCAATCGTTGACTTAAAACGAACAAGTATAAACTCGTGCAACATCACTCTCAGTTCGGAAATACATTTCAGTTTTCAATACCATACATGTATAGCAATAGTCCTCTTCTATCATGGGTTGATATTGTGCGACCTTGAGTGTCACGGGATAAAATTTACGGTAGTTCAAAAATTACTGCTCAGACTTAGAAAATATCTCGTACTAAGCAGCATGGAAATTCATTATTTCTAACAAATGACTGCTGTTTCACGAGAGTTTTTTTAATTTGAACATATTTATTCTAAATAGTTTATCTCTATTCATTCAGTGCACAGTAAATAAGCAACTTAAATGAGAAGCAAATCAGGACGATGACTTAGTTCCTGATCTGGGCAAATGCTTTAAAGTGAACATGAGCTGAATTTATTGCACAGTCAACGGAATTTGTCCATCAACCGAGAGGGAAAAAATCGATCGAATGGAAGCAAGACGATCAATGAATTTGATCGCAGCTGGGAAAAGTTGCACAAAACCAATATGGAGAACAGTCCGAGCAGATTGGTTTACGGAGAGGGCAATTCCAGTGTGGAAGTTATTTCATTACCCCCAGCAATTATGAAAACTGAATATAATCGAAAACGTTTTCCTGTGTTAGAAACAGCAATAAGTTAGCTGCCTCGACAGTGGTCGTCCTCTCTAAGGGTGCGCTATGTATTAACGGAAACTGGCAAATTTTGTTGCATAGTCAACTTTGTGAGTTTCATACAAAAGAGACTGTCTTCATTGTTCATCAATGAAGAAGGCTGATAGAACATGGACCAGATGAAAGTACCAAACCTGTATCTCAAGCCTTTGAGTTATTTTTATAAATAAATTCTTATTACGCTTTTCTTTATCGAGGACTCGTTATTTTACATTTGATGCATTAACTGTCGTCGTGGAAGTCGATAAGTAGTACATTTTAATGGTATTCGGCTATTAGGAGCAGGAAAATAAGTGAATATGCGTACAGATATGTTGCGTCAGATGTGGAGCAATATCCTATTCGATCCCGTGAGAATGAGGTTGCGAATACTAAGCGTTGAGAGAAACAAATGTGATCAAATTCCGGGTGTTGCACGAGTTTCGTCAGTATCTGTACAGCACACGGGGTTGTTCAATTATGCTGAACGAACGTGGACAAGCATACAAAGATTAATAGATTTAGGAGTAGAAGGGTAGTTCAACGATTGCCTGTATCAAAGACGTTTGTGAGCATAAGATCGGGTGATGTAGCCGAACAAGCAGCGCTTCAGTGATTATCAAGAGTTTAGCATTGCAACGAAATAACGAATTGTTGTCCAGAGTTATCATGTGATGTTCTGCACCAGATGAACCTGGATGTCTCGTAATCGCCTCTGTATTGTTTCGGTGTATAACTTTTGCAAGCACCAAAGCTCACATTTCAGTTAAAAAGTCATATACACTAACCGTTACAATGTACATAAATCAACTAGGAGAACATTTTACAGACGTGGAAACATTGCATAAACAAACGTCACTTATGGACAGCTCTTTGTTTGTCAGTCATCGAGCAAGATACGGTATAGGTGAATTGCGGTATGCATTAATTCGAGATGAAAGTTGGCGGAATCGGGATCGTGTTGAATGATAGAAACGACAACGTGTCCGTTCTGCGTGCAATGAGTGGTCAGGATCTGTGAGAATCCTCTCAGCAAATTTCACAGAGGAAGTTTCGTGAGACTCCGAAAGCTTTAAAGTTAACTCATTCAAAGGAATCGAAGAGACACGGCTAATGATAGTTAGAACGCAGTGTAAGAATTTGAAATCCCGTTTGAGTAAACCAGAAAAAATCACTGGGGAACAATAAAGTAATGGGAGTTAGTATGACGGACAACGAATTATTCAGTCCACCACACACACATAGACACAGGCACACATACACACACGCACACACACATGATGAAATATCCGTTAACTTGTGACCATTTCCTCTGAGTCATTTGATTGTAAAACCTACCTTGAGAAAGGTTAACCACGGTAATCGAAACGTCGATGAATATAATTGTCTACCGATATCGCTGTATTATTACCGCCATAACTATCACAATAAAACAACACATGACCCATCGATTTTCGATACACACTGCTAACATCATTTGATCCCGATGTGTTAAAAATGATCATCAATCGGATTAGTGTGAGACAAAAAGCTTGCTAACCGAATCAATCATGGGGCATTCATTCAACGTTGTCTATGATAGAATGTGATTCCCAAATCTCTCCGGTTAATTCTGTTCGTTCCCAAAGGGTTGCTTTGACAGCTTCACGCACAATCCTCCGATAACCCATTCACTCACTATTGTGCTGTAATCGTGCGCTCCCTATGTTTCACAATTTGAAATCTGAATGATTACTTGAATATTTTGCTGTCAACCCCCGTTCTCCATGATGTAATCGAACAAAGAAGGACACACACTTTCGAATCATGCCAGTCTCAACAGTCTCGACGCAAGTTTTCCAACCTGATGAACGAAACAACAACCGAAAGAAAACAAAAATAATGAATTCTCCACAACCACTGGTTATGAATCCGGAAAATCTCGTTAAAAACCTATCGAACATAGTTCTGAAGCCCATAGAATTACGACTACTCCAGAAGGGTCTCAATTTCAATCTTGAAAGAAAACCCTTGATGGTTATCCCCGCTCTTTAGAACAGGCCTCATTCAAAATTCCAGAAAACGACGCCAACCAGGCACGTTTGAGGATATGTAACATTTTGAAGAACCAAAAACCCGATCGCTCCGAACGTAACATCCTGAAGAAAGGAAAGCGCTAACAACCTTGAAATGAGATTCTTCAATTCACATCACAAAAGCTGACAAGGGGAACGTCACGGTCATCTTAGACAAAACAGACTACAAAGCAAAATGAAGATAATTGAAGATAAAAAGATTAATGTCACTCTCAACAAAGCAAAAGCTTCTGCAAACAAATACTTATCAAGCTGGAAAGACAAACTCGTTAAACCATTGTGATTTTCATGGGCACCCAAAATGAATAGACCGGACAGATTTTACGGTCTACGAAAAATACATAAACCAGACATACCCATTCGTCCTAATGTGAACCACACATCATGTGAAACTTACATATTAGCAAAATACCTCAGTGATCTGTTAAAACCGTATCAAACAATACTGGTAAGCCATATCAATGATGCATTTGAGTTCGCTTGTATTTTGCAAAATATTGAACTTGAAACTGACGAGGCTGTCGTCAGCTTTGATGTGATTTCTCTGTATACAAGTGTTCCCATAAAAGAGAGTTTAGATTTTCTGCATTCTTTGCTGATATTTGGTGTCACACTAGGAGAATGAACTTCTTTAATTCCATCAGAAATTATTACTGGTGTAGAACTTTGTCTAATGTCAACTTTATTTACTTTCGAACACGATTTGTACAAACAAACCAATGATATTTCCATGGGATCTCTCATCTCTCCCATTGTAACCAGTCGAATCGATCGAATCAAATGCACTCTCCGGTTTTCATATGCCACCACGTTTGAACATAAGATACGTAGACGATAGTTTTGTCATCATTAAGTCACAACACACACACATGCGTTTCTTGATTGTCTCACCAAACGATGTAGCTCCATTAATTTAACAAAGGAATCACCGGATGTGAATAGAGTCATCACTTTTCTTGACTGCCACCTCAGGGTGAACAACTCACGCAAATTTACCCCCAGCGTTCACAGAAATCCGACATATCCGGATAAACTTTTACATTTTGAATCAGCTCATCCGCAATGTGTAGAACGGACTCTTATCTCCTCTCTGGCCGACAGAGTCAAAAAGCTCTGTAGTGAAGACAGTAACCGCCAAATGGAAGTGAAACGCCTCAGAAATGTGCTAGAAGATAATGATTATCCGCCACTCCTGGCAAGAAGCCAGCTAGAACCGAACAAACCGATGATACAACCCAATGACAGAATAGACAGTGTAGCTTCTATTGGCATTCGATATAAATCAGGCACCTCAGAAGCAATCAGAAAGATGCACAAATTCTTTCCGGTTGATAACACTCGGAAACGCCATCTCATGAAAGCCAAAAATCCGGTTGAATTGCAAGATCAAAACAAATACATTTACAAAATCAGTTGTAAAGAATGCCCGGCCGAATACGTTGGACAAACCAGTAGACAACACATGACAAGAATAACCGAACATAAAAGAAAAGAAAAACACCGGCCTGCGCACAAAACAACTTTGGTAAAACTAGAACGAGACTCAGCGATCGCTCTTCACGCGATAGGTCACACTATAGACTACGACAACCCTAAAATACTCCAAATCGGATTTCGAGCATGCACTGAAATGAAGTTGGGAGAAACGCACTGATAAACTAAAGTAGATACAACTGACTGGGATGGACGAAACAACCTGAGCTGTCGATTTAGCAATGATAGCACCGCAGTTTACCAATGCAGTTGTGGATGTGGGTTAATCAATGAAGATTGCTCTCCATGGTTCGCTACGGACCCGAGGGACAGAATTGAATCACTCCAGTGGATATTTGACAGAGTTCACCCTGGATAAAGGATTGTTATTAATCACTGTGGGGTCTGTTGGATATGGGGAACGAGAAAAACTACATAACCACTCAGCACATTCACTGAGGAGGAGAATGACTGAATTTGATCAAGATTATCAGTGAAAGAGCTTGGATCGAAGTAAGAAGAAAAGGGATTGGCACAACACGATATTATCTGCATATTTCAAAATTCATGCGAGAGAAACACAGGGCATATCACAAATATAAGTGGAAAATAAGTATGGGGAAAGCACAGCTCCTAGAAGAACGTCGGAATTGTTGACTAAGGGTTTCGATATGGCCTTCCCCAATCTAGTGGTTTGTATCCTATCGGTAAAGTAGTTGGATAGCCAAGCTAACAACTGCTTGGGACATTCAAACGATTCCAGTTTTTGTAACAACTTGGATCTAGGCATGGAATCAAATGCAGAAGAGTATTCGAGAAAACACATCGAACAGACTTAACAAAGCTGTTCAACGATTTAGTGATGAAATGAATGAGGGTGGAGACTGCGTCCAGAGTGGATCTATTTGGCTTGTAAGCAAACTGTAACGGAACACTGGGAATGTTTATGGACTGCTGAAGGCGTTTGAGGATGGCCTTTTCAGTTAATTTAAGAGCTAAAGATGTTAATGCTATGGGATGAAAACGTTTGGAGAGAATAGAAGATTTGGATGCTTTGGGGATAGTAGAAGTTGGAAGCATAGTTTCCCCGTAACGAATTTGAATTAAGAAGCCAAAAACATAGGTTTGCACAACGTATCCTGGATCATTTCACTGCATCTGTACACGTGCATACTGCAGTCTATGTGATCATTAATTTGTGGTCAGTAAATAACAGAATCATAGGCGGAGAAAAATTGCGGTCAAAATTACTCACCAAAAACATTTGTTACCAAGGTAGCGCCAGAGTGAAGTAGAAGTGTTAAGATATTCATTTACGATAGAAGGGAGCAGAACCAAATTTGAATAAGGCTGAATATAAATCATCCGGACCTGCAGCAGAAGATAAAATGCAACCTTTTAAAAGTTTTAACACATCACACTATGTGAACGGTTCCTCGTTACTAAAATTTTGTGACGAGTAGGCAGGAAAAATATCCGGTGACTGGCACAGGAATGCGGCATTGATCAGCATCAGCATCCACATCCAACTTCGACCGTACTTTCTTCCTTCTACAGAGAAGTCTTACATCTTGCCACAAGTGTTTGCTGTTTCCAGTCCTCAGAATTTGACCAGAGAATAATGCGTTCAATCTATTTACTTCAGCTTTGATAGGCCTGGACAAATATCTGACAACTGAAGCATTGTAAGACTTGTACGCACGTTGATTTTGTCGTCGCGGCGAATTTAGCAGGGGAGAGTTTATCCTTCCATTGAACACATATACGCTTTGAATAGGGCAGTAGTATTTATAAATTGGGTGACAACGAGGACACACATGAATAGAGAAGAAGGAGATGATGAAAACCATCGTGAGGCCTGTCTGAGAGATTCATTCAGGAGAGAAACACTTGTAAGTGAAAAGTTGTGAAAACAAAATCTGATGTGATCGAATCGAGAGAAAGATTTGTATGCACAGTGTGAATAAGTTTTAGTTCGAACTAAGAATGCGCAATGGTCACTGGAAGAAATAGGAGCTTTTAGTGATAAAGAAAAAAGGGTTGGGTGGTTGGTATAACTCTCTTCCAGTATAGAGTTACCTCTTGTGGGAGTACTGACAGAGATCTGTCATACCCAATGATAAAAGTGGATACGTGCTAGTATGGTTGAAGTCAGTAAAAGTGGATAGGTGCCACTATGGTTGAAGTCACCAACAATTATGTGCAGGTTAACATCTAAAAGTGGGACAATAAAAGGTATGATTGAGTCGATCTAGAACACCGGACGGTTGTTTCTGTTGTAACCACACCAGATTCAACTCGGTAGTAGATTCTCACGAGGATAATCTTCCGATAAAGTTTCTCCTCCACATAGAAACTCCACAAGTAAAGAAACTCGAGGATGCATGTATTAAACGATTGGTCGACTGATTGATAACTGTCAACCACCTTGATTGATTAGTAGTTCCGATCAATTAACTGAATTCGCCTATCTTTGTTCTGATTAGCTGTTTGGGAACAACGCATTTTTCATGGAACATGCTAACTGTCTGACAGGTTCTTCCTTGATGTGAATTTGAAGTGGATCGTGAAATTTCTCTGTCCCTGTAGGGACTTTATTTGACAGTTTTCGGGTTGGGAATTGGAACCAGTCATTATTGAATTATTAATTGAATCAAGAACTACATGATAAACCGTATGACCGTTTCCCAGGGTGAGATTAACACTAGCAGGACACCAAACGGAGTATGATCTCGAACGCAACCGAATGGAGGAGAACAAAGGAAGGCGAAACTTCGAGCAGAGTTTTCTATTTGGTTTGGCCCGAAGGGACCATTCGTTGTCCGTTTAGGTACATTTTCAGTCTGGCATAGGTGACTTTGAAGTGACCGTGAAAATGCTAAATCTCGGAAAAATAGACCANGAGCTAGTCGGAAGACCTCAACTCCTCCCTTTGGGAGGATAGTGGAATGGAACGAAAATTTAGATTTAATAATACATAATAAAAATAATAATAATAATACAATACAACATCAGGGATAAAGGGAAAAAAGGCTTTGAAGTGTAGGTGAAAAAGAATTTCCTCTATCAGTTGGTTCTCCCAATTTGAACTATAAACATATAAAAGGTTGTGTGAATAAGTTTTTACGTTAGCCTCAAAATCGTAGCAATTGAGTAATAGTTTCACGTGACTACCATAATCGTCACAAACTGAGGGAAGTCAACATAACTTGTATTCATCTCTTGTAGCAAGATTATTGGGTATAGATCATAAAAATGTCTTACTGTTTCGCAGTTTATTTCCTGTAGGCTTTCACGGCTCACTTCAAAACTGACAAAACGATATATAGGAGTGTAAACGAGTCACTATTTTGCTGAAGGTGACATTCAAGCCATTCACTGAATAGGTCGAACTGAAATGAAAACAGTCAATGAGACAATCACCATCTCTTTGTTTGTGTGCTAGCAGAGGAATCTGGAAACTACAACAAATCGAAATCGATACGGATTAGGGATCACGAATCAGAGTCGCAACTGAAGCACATAATCCCGTTACCGAGTGGTGTGAAAAAGTGAAAAGTAGCGGTTCGTTTACTGAAAAATATTACTCAGAATAAATAACATGGACCGATCTCCACCAATGATATGCTTGCATGTTTGACGTGGTACAGCTTCTGATTGAATGAGCTGCACGACTTCCGATTGGTCTACACGATTGGCCTGTGGTTCGTTGTCCAGAAACTGTAACGCGTTGCCCCGTGGTTTGCGTTTTCCCGTAGGCTGGGACCACCACAATATCTCGAGTAGGATGGAGAACGGTTTGAACACTAAATCGGACATCAGAGATGAGATTAAATTGAAGGTAATAAATATTATGTTGAAAAAAAAAATCAAGATGATGCACCTATCTTGTATTCGATAAGGAAAGTTGCGCAGACGTGCAGAGTAGGATTACAAGCCTCAAAGTGAGTTGTGAAGGGTGACAACAGCGAACAAGTTTCATCGAATGCGACGCAATACTAATTTATAAAACGAATGCTTTCCTCAAGCCATATTGGCATGAAATGGTCTTGGTTATGATCCCGCTCGGACTGCGGCAGTCGTGACCAGCCTATTTGTTAGTCCGATCCATGGTGCTCACTTGCATGGCCACGTAACAACTAAGTGCTCCTGAATCTGTACAGAGGTTTCTCCTCGAATATCACAAAAATGTGTGCCCAATGATGGCCTGCGACGAGACCGCGTCTTCATTATTAATATGTTTACACAAACCTCCATTTTTGCCGCAATCACTTGCCCCGTTTGCGATCAAATATCAAAAGTAGGTGTCAAATTGCATGGGAAAGTACATTGAGAAAATCACTTAGATAACTTTATTTCATTGGATCGTTTACTCCTCCTCAGGGACATCACCGCATCTTCAATTTCAGTTTCAGTTTTCACAACCAAGAACCAGGCATTTTCATGCAACGTCTTTGGTTCCTATCGTTTTGATTGTCCATTGGGATACCAGGAAGAAAGAAAGATTGACACATTGAGAGCAGAGTCAAAGTGAAAATAAAGCTCAGATAGACTGGGGTTGCGAGAATATTGAGTAGATGCACGAGTGTTACTATTTTTGATATCTATCAATATCACTCAGTATCTTTACCATAATCTTGGGGTTCTTATCCAGGGAGCCTAATGGAACCTATGTGACCCGGTGTCCTGGTTAGGGTTTTCATAGTCTCATGCCAAGTCTTAGGTTGACCGCTTTCATCATTATTTCATTCTTTGCCTACCTCAGCAAACATAGTGAGCAATGGCAAACTCTTTTGTGAAATACTTAATACATGTCCCAACAACAGCATTCTATGGATATCGGTCACTTGTTCCAATGAACGAAGATCTCCATCTAACCTCAATATTGCTTGTCCGGTTGTCCCACAAAACTCGTGCAATGCTGCGTAGACAGCGGCGTTCGAACACCGACGATCTATTTTTATATTGTTTTCGTAATGACCAACTTTCCGCACTGAATAGCAGAACTGGCGAAATTGCAGCAGCGGAGGAATTAGAATCGTACAGATGAAGATCGAGAATAAATAAATAATGAAAATGATTGACATGTGAATGATAATCAATGACAAAAAGCTTCATGGAATTTGGAAACAGTACAACAATACATTGACAAAGTAGACTATTAAACTGCCCAACGATAAATGAAAATGTAAAAAGAAAAATCGCAACTTTGCAAAGAGCCCATTTGAGACGAATGCTGCTTTTTTACGTTGTGCGATTACGTGTTCACGGTTTGAGATAAATCCAAACTATTTTACCCTACTCATTGCGGATAAAATGTTTTGGGGTAAATTTGCAGAATCTGAGATTAAATATACGGAGGCATTCGACTGGAGTTAACAGTATGTCATCTGTGTCTCCCTTCGTTGCTTTCGAGCCACTCTGAACTGACTATCACTGAAGACGACACCCGGAACAAACATGAATCGGCAATTTGGTTTAGCCATGTCATGAGCTGGTTGGCGCAGTGGTAACGCACACACTTTCCATGCGATGGGTCCGGAGTTTAAATCCCGGACGGAATGGTGGATATGCACTACTGATGGGCGCTTATAAGAGCGAAACTCGAGTCTAGTGTCTCCGAGTGTATGGTTGGTTGAATCGATGAACTGAGGATTGTGCGTGAAATTGAAGTTTGAAAATACACAGGTTCGATAGATCCAAGCTCACAGTCAGCTCCATACGATCCAGTCTTTGTAGCATATATGAGTTCAGTTCCAAGGAAATTACGTTCTAAACCTAGTTTATGGATAAGAACTTTGATAGATTTTTCACAGTAGCATTGTTTCAATACATCGTTACTCGTCGAAATTGTGGGATGAGGTGTGGGGTGGGGTTCCAGCCAAAACCTCTGAATAAATATGTTCCTTTTTGTAATTTATTTTAGGCATAACCGTTCAGTTATAGTCCCCCTTGACAGGATGGCGTCTGATTTTCCTAAATACATCGAGGGCTGAAATTCGTTTTTGTTTTTAAATTTCCAAGCGTATCCGAACACAGAATCCCCGTGCTCAGTTCACTTTACTTCAGTGCATAAAGTGCGGTCCCTCCGGAACAAAAACTAAGTTGGCTTAAGAACAATATAAAAAGGCTGAACAATGTTGAGAAGCGATAGACTACAAGAAACTAATGATGGCTATCAGAACTTTGGGTTAAAAGTGAACTCAATCACGTCAGTTCCTGTTTTGCCCGTTTTGTCCTTACGCGTCAATATGCGATCCCGCATTGAAATGGCCAAAATTTGTTCTATCTTCAATCCGACCAAATGGAATTTTGTTTAGCACTGGTTAAACAAATGTGGATCGGATAAAGTGGTCAACAAAACCCGATGGGTTGTGCTATATATCGTGTAAATGGAAAATGAAAAACGGTCTCATCAACTGCCCGGTGGCGCAGTGGGTAGCACGCTTGCGTTCTGCCCGTGAAGTCCCGAGTTCGATCCCCAATCGGGTCGATGGATTCGCTTAATGCTGATGAGACCCGCCCAGGTCGAAACAGCTGTTCGGTTGTGCTTCCGAACTTTTCAGTTCACGCTTCATTTGCTCCATACAGGACGAATTCCCATTTGAACACCGGATCCATTCGTCAAAAACAAAACTGTTCCTCAGGCTCCAGTCGAACCCAAAACAAACGAAGGATCAGTGGGCCTGTTGAGCTAATTGTCCCAGTTGCCGGTATAGTCAAATTGTCCAAAGCAAATCATCAATATCTATCACGTGAGTATGCACCAATCAGTAACAACGATTGGGGACTATACGAAAACCAAATACCCAATGTACAATTCCTGTGTGGGCATTCGAAGGAGACAACAGTTCACGGCAGCGCGGCTGAAAGCACCCTGTCGAGCTGGCCACAACGAGAGTGTGTGTGTGTGTGAGTGAGTGAGTGAGTGAGTGAGTGAGAAAGTGCGAAAAAAAACACAACATTCCTAACCAATTTTATCACTTAGGGATCAAAGAGAGAGAGAAGAGAAATAAAAGGCAAGCCGACAAACAAACTAACACTAATTGGCCAAATATTCCGAGCAAATGGCCCGAGCAACCTACACTTCACCCCAAATCACATTCATGTTGATCGGATGTATGATAATCTGTTTCGCTGTTTCACAGAAAGCTGCTTGGATTCAATTAAATATATTTTGTACAAAGAAACACAACATGGGAAACAAGCAATGTTATTTTTGTGGAATCGTTATGGCCATGTCACGTGCCCAATTCTTGATAAGATCGAAAATCCCAGTAATCCATTATCGGTCACTTCATCAAGTTGTACGATCACTAAAGTACCAGGATATTTGATGGATTTCAAGCTAACTCCAAGGCTCCGGATTTGTTCACCGCGGAGTTTAGTTGAAACTGTCAAAGATTTGACGGTATTGAGGTCCTGATTCCAACAAACGAATATCTTCATCCTCCGAAAATTTGAGTTTGGTCGGAGTGGATGTCTTCAGTCGGGTCTGGTGACCCTTACTTCGTGCCTCGCAGAATGCGCCTATACGGCCAAGCGTCTAAAATAGCCTCTGTTGAGGAATTCTTGCTCACTGCCTGGCAAAGTGACATAAGGAAAAGTTAACATCAACCGGGTTGGTGAACCACTGGAAGCTCACCTAAGGGAGTTGGCTAAAAATCCTAATTCCAAACCAACCAAAGAGAGACATACATATCACACACAACCAAACCTTCCTGGTCGTGATAGTGCGCATCGGCTCAATAAGGCATGCAAGTTTATTGAACATCTTAAATTGTTGATACCCTCCGAAGAGCGTATGATCCGATGAACTGGCCACCGGCTCCCAGTGGATTGCGGTTTTCGCACACC
>UZAN01042165.1:22293-39358 GCA_900618425.1 Echinostoma caproni
TGTGTGCGTCCGCCTGTCGGATTTATGTCCAAACAGAACAACTGAGAAACAGTCGCACCGATGGACTGTAAATATCTGCGATTTTCTCTCTCGCTTTGTAATATGTGCCATTCTGGACCCATTTTGTTTCTCATGCATCTTGTAACCTAACATAATCTGGTTGGTTGTCATATACTTCCTTCAGCATTGCTCATACGGTTCTCTCACCAGACGCGAGCACCAGCCAGAAGAAGAACCCGACTATGAAAACACAGAACAGTGATACAAATAAAGCGATCCGTATTCCCAACCATCCCACTTACCCCGACCCAACACATTACACATGGTGTCACTATCCATCATCAAAATGCGGCCGTTTCAGCGTCAAAAATACATCAGACTGGAGAACAGACAGCCAGCTTTTCTCAACACAACAACAAATTTATCTCCTCACCCGTAGCAGTGTAGTAAGCACGATCGATCCCATCTCTGAATCAACTCAAAACACTGACAGGAGGTTGAATCCGGGCAACACAGTCCGAGTTCTTATACCATAACGCAATCCCAAAAGGCCGCAACCAATCCCTGACCACATACCAACGCTCTCAATTCACGGATAGGACTCACATGTCACTGCAAGTTCTCCGTGGACGGGCTTCCAAGCAACCTCCGAGACAAAAAAACAATTATGAACTAAAAGATCCAGCGAGGCATGCACACGACTCACACACGCATCTCAAAATGACTGCGCCCGAGGCCGTCACTACAGCAATTTCAGGAATAGACAGCATTTTTCTGTTGTCAAAACTCTGAACATCAAGAGTGAAATCCGGCACATGCCTTTGCTATGCCTTTTGAATAAGAACTGCATTTTAAAGTTAAAAATACATGCTGCCGTGTGTCAACTTCACCGCGAGATAACCCTACTCCGTTCAAAAGGTCACAGTGTTTTCAATTTAAAAAAGTGACGAATTCTTCGTCTCCATGTCCTGGACCACAAATATCTCTTTTATGGAGAAATTCATCAACCCTTCAACGGAAGAGAACTATTGAAATTCTGACATGTTTCATTTACTCCACTGTAGGCATTTCGAGGGTGATGAAGGCATTTTCAAGCGGTGATCAAGATAGTTTGTCATCAAGACAAAATGACATTTCCCCGTGATCTGAATTGCTTAAAACCGGTTCCGAATTGCTCTGACTAATGTTCCATGCCAAATTGAAACCTCTGAAACTGATTATGTTTCGTGGAAGCAGTCGGGGGAAGGAATTTATAAGGCAATCCGTGGAACTCCCGGAGTAAAATTGCGAAATTAGAAGATAACGAAAGAAAGTTATTCCCTTGTCGAAGCATTTCTACCCTCAGCCATAATGAATGCCACTGAATGGAAAGCTAATTTCTGTCATTCACTTGAGTTGTTTTAAAGAAACTGATTGTTTTTGCTTAAAAAAGCGCCGTTGATGGCGGCGTAAAGCTCATCCAAAAGAGGCCTGAATTTTTTGACAACCACTGAAACGCAGTACAATCAATCATCTGTGCGAGATGATCGTACTTAACAAATATACCTAAAGTGATAACTGTTTTCAAGCTGACACAGCTTTGCTGCGGACAAAACATGCCCGGGATCTCGCCCATCACGCGATCACGTTTCATCGTTAATATTGTCGTATATGACTGATTAGTGAATGATGTAACCGTACTCCCATAAGTATAGCTTACAGTCCAATCTATATACAAGTATTGATTCAGTGAGCCGCACATTCAAGGTCAACTTTTATGTTCCTTGGACTATGATTTTAGTTCTTTCAGGATTAGGGATCATGCGTGAGTGGTCTGTAGCCAAAACATTTATCAATTTTACTCGAGCAAGAAAATTTTCAATACTTTGATTATTTACTGTACGCTGAATGAAAAGAGATAAACTATTTAGGCTAAGTATATTCAACCTAATCAAAACTCGCATAAAATAGGATTCATTTATTAGAAAGAATGAATTTCCAAGCTGCTTTGCACGAAATATTTTCCAATATTTTCTGATTTGTAACTTTCCAAATACTGCATATTATATCGCAACATTCAAGGTCACGCAAATTCAAATGATGGTAGGGGTAACTTAGAGCATAGACATGGGAAGTCAAGTTCGAAATAAATACACTTTACTCATGGCCGTGAATATACAAGTATGATTTTGGAAACTGGAATGTATTTCCGAAATAAGATTCACGTTACACGAGTTTAATCAATACCATTGTTCTATACGTTTTTTTTCAATTCTGATATACGACCGTACACATTTCGGATTTCACGCACGGACTGAACCAAAAATGGAACTGTAATCATTGATCAACTAACCTAGCGACCGACTGGCTCTCTAACCGTCTGCTGAGAATGACAGTGATGCTTTCGAACAAACAAAAAGCACTAAACTGTACAGGTAAACAAGCAGGAATCATAGACAAAAGTTTTTATTTAGATCCTACTCATTTACACAGTCAAATACTTTGTTGGGTAATCACCAACAATAAATATTCCAGATAAGTTCTTACATCTTCTCCGTTCCTATTCATATGACACAATTATGATTGTTTGTTTGTCTACGCACTCATCTATCCGTTTAAACCGAATGTCAATCATTCTCACACGGTTATTGTATACCGCCATAATTTTTGGGGGAGTTCTCTCTAATCTGGCACAATTCTCGTTAGTACAACTTTACAAACATTTCCGCGTCGTGATAAGTTGGTTTGGAACCGTAGCGAAAGTTCAAATAATGTCACTATTGTGCGACGACGGTAGATCGTAAACAGTCCTCCGTTTGTGTTGTTCTGTTGGCGTTGGCGGACTCCTTTTTTTCTACTGTTTTCCATCTATTTCGCATTCACTTACACACACACACACACACACACACACAGACACACAAAAATGCAACTTCGAACAAACATATTTTCGCGCGAGCGAGCGTGTGCGTATGTATGCGAATTTCAAGTCAAAAATGAATTAGTCAGAATCCAAGTAATAAAACAATCACAATTGCACGCGTGCCGCTTTGAGTGGTCGACCTCTTACCCAGGTACGTACCCCACGAATATACTTACTACCAGGTCTCTGATACACCGCTCTGTCAGACGCGTTTGGCCCGGGTGCTGGCGTTCATATTTGGACGAGTACGGACACTGTGGGTGGCATGAAACACGCAGGCACACACACACGGAACTGGAAGAGAATAGTTTTGCAGCAATCACAGAGAGAAAGAGAGAGAAACTTTGTTCATTAGTAAACGTTTTCATTGTCAATTTCAGTCCGTTGGAAGTTCGTGGGCATAAAGCAGCATATCACATTCCATCTGCTTCTTTACCGTCACATGAGTTTATAAATATCCTAATATTGCTTGAAAGTTTTGATCCCAGTCGTTCGGTGTACCAGAGAATCAGTATGCTCCCTCAAAACTGCAATAATCTGAAAAAACCAATCAGAGCAAGGATAAACAAACTTGGGTGATTGGTCGAATCACTAACCAATCAAGACGGTCGGCAAAAATCCAGTCAACCAATCGTTTCATATACACGCGTTCCCTATCCTCCCATTTCCCTATAAATAAACCGTGATTTATGAATAATAAATGAATCTATACACTTTTCCAACTGTGTTTTATTTCACCGCTTGTTAAAATCCTATCATTATGATCCACTGAGAATCTGGTATCGAGATAATTCTATGCGATTACAGCTATCTATCTGTGCTTCTAAATGCTCATATAGTTGATCATAAGTTCTTGTATTGTCATCTTTTTATGTGTATTGTGTATTCACTACTGTGTATCTCTCTAACCACGATCGATTGCTTAAAGAGATTCAGGATATTTGTAACCACACCCCCTTATCTCTTTTGGTTACTGAATTCATTCTGCTGTAGTCTGTCGCTTCCTCACACATCCACTCATTCACTCCCGGGGAATGAACTAATCATATCACTGATTGAGTATCGACGGTTCGAGGAAATTCTGGAAAACAATTTTGTCCGATTGAATGCAACATATCAGTTCCTAATGAGCTACTTAAAATTGAAAGTACCACAGAAGCAGCAGAACATAATTTTCCGAGTGTACTCTCCTGGAAGCGATTTCAAACCAGAGATTACACTAGGTAATCAATGTAAATGAAAAATGCCCCTCTGCCATATTGAAAACAAAGTCCGGTAGACGAAACAAGCTGTTTTTTTTTGTTTGATAAAATCATCAACGGGCCATTACAATTATGTGGGTTTTGTCGATCTGGTTTTATTCGCATCAAACTAAGTAGAGAAAGTATGCGATGATTTTCACCTAGTCCTCATCTGTATTAGGCACCCTTGGTACCACCCCGGGAGTAGGGGGGGTGCGTTTTTGCATTCGAGGCCATGGCAAGGCTTAAGCCCGGAAGAATAACTTTTGGTTGCATATCCGGGTGGGGGGATCCCATGTTTGGATAGTTAGCCCCTCGGCTGTGCATAGAATGCTAAATCGAAGGCGTTTCGGCAGAGATGATGGCCTGTGGTAAATGGTGCTGAAAGCCTGATCTACATTGATAGCGTGCCATGTCTCCAGTATATGCTGACAGACAACGCTTATCGTCCTCTTACTTACAATGTGTATCAAACACTAGGGGGCTGGTATTCGCGTATCCCCTTTGATAGCAGTTGCATCGTGATTCGACCAATGCAATCCATTCTTCACAGCAGGAAATGAACACGTAAAGTCACCTGGAAGCGACTTGATGGGGCAATTTACCATTGAGGTTGAATCGTATTGCTAGGGATGTAGTGAAATGCATGTGTAGTTCAGCTGTGGTAAACGTCTGACACAAAGCTTGGTTCGTTCGTTATGTGAACCACTCAACCGTGTTATCACCTTTGAACGATAGTTAGAGTGTAGATAGAGTAGTTTCTTGTTGGCCATATGTATAAAGGTTGGGCGGGTATCTCTGTTAAACATTTATCCATGAAGTAGCCGTCCCCGCGAAGAAAACTGTTGATGTGTCCAAGTTCTTCTGCTACGGCGTTGGGAGAGGAGAATTTTGGTGTCCTCTTTTTGCTTCAGTGGCACAAACCTATTGAAAATAATTAAATGGGAGAAATGTAACGTGGGCGTTATATTTGGGGTCTTTCACGGCATAATCATTCAAGGTGGTGCAGACACGCGAAACGAGATGATGATGTTCATCGTGGCTCCCAAATTATTTTCCACAAAAGTAGCATTTAAACGACAACCACATAAATTTAGGGATGCCTACGGAGACTATATGTAATTTCTTGCTCCGTACAATTGTGCTTTTACACGAGACTATTGATCAAAAAACGCAATAAGTAATGATGGATGGAATCCGCATTGTGGAAGAACCGCGAGCAGATTGTCTTATGGCTACGCTGAAGAAAGCTCAACTGGAACATATACCGAATCATTTAGGTGGATAATTTCACTTTTTTGGAACACGTATTTTGCACACCTAACTGAAAGATGGAACAGTTACTTGCTTATGTTAGGAAGATTAGTTTTCATGAAAGAACCGGTCGAAAAATTCATAATTTGACTGGAAAAACTAGAAAAACAAACACCGCAAACTGAGTGAGCCTCCGGATCGAGAGGATCAATCAGACAGTGTGCAGGCATTCAACCTGACGGGTCGACGTTTCTGATTGGTCGACACTCACGTACGGTCCAAAACGCACGGGTGCCTATCAAACGGCTGAGTTTTCAGACATTCCTTTATTCCTTGTCCCGCGCCCAATGCGTCTGGGTTCATTGTTCGATTTAAAAGTTCAAGGTGTGGTAGTTCTTGCCAGAAACATTTTAACCACGCACACGGTATCATTTTGTTTACGAACCAGATGGAACGAGAATAATGAATTCTTTTTCGTAGATGTATTTCAGCCGGTAGGGTGTGATGGAGATGCGCGATGTCGCACGTCTTGTACGAAAGCACGAAATGCTCAACACATGCATAGTTCCACAGGTTGGGACAAAATTACTGGAACAGAAGCCTAATACTATGTCGGGCTTTGAGTGGTTTGGGAGAACCTGTTCATATAAAGTGCTGTGAAAACTGCAGACGTTGGTCTTACACATTTGCCCGGGAGCTAATCAAACAGCTTCATCCAATTTTATTTTGATTTTGAAACTAGTCACGATATGGTACACATAAAGCGTTTCAAAGTAGACCTTTTCAATTAGTTCCCATATTCAGGGTGTGATTGTTGCCGGATTCTCTGGGAGACGACTCAGCGGTCAACCAAAGCCGCATTTAAGGTGATGCATCTACCCGACTCGTTCTGAGATTGTCTATTACGAATCGCGTGAAATAAAAGTGAACTATCCATGCCGACCTCGTCAGTAATTGTTCACACGTTCGTACAACACAACACTGATCTATCAGTGTGAATGAACATCATGCGCGCTTCGTCAGTGTTGTTCCTGATCAATTGAACCCGCGATCCTCGCCGGGGTGATGGACACTAGACACCGTGTAACAACCCCCAATCAAGTTCTGGGTTTCCGCTACACACATCCACGCAACATATAAGCCCAGCCTGAGGGAAGTTAGTCATACGACCACCTGTGGAATGGATGTGATTTTTGGGTCGATTCCACGACATTCGGTGTGTTCCCTCTCGTGCTCCCTGGAATTGTATCTTCACATGAGCTAATACGGCCCAACTAAGACATAATAAAAACAACTGATCGTTGAAAATAGTGTCCAATAAACCCTTTGTTGAAAAAATGTAATGAGTTCTTATTCTGTGTAATTATAAAGAAATTAACTCCAAATCTCTGCCTAACTCACCATTTATTTACACGTTTGACATGCCCTATTCCCAAGGTGTCTATTTCCGATTTTACGGTTGGTTTGGATCATTTTATTCGCACAACAATATTTCAGGTCATATATGTGTTTACTTATTCATTTGGTTTCTCCTTGGTCTTCAGTCATACAACAGCCAGTCAAAATACAGTGTCCAATAACTGGGTTTCAACCTCTCGGGACACTGACGTTTACCGAACCGAGTGAAATTTGTGATTTGGGTCGTAAGGTTGCTCGCTGATGTTCGTCCTCTCCGCTCCGCCCGATTGGGCTGGCCCTTCTGTCAGCACCGACGCACCGACGCGGCTGATTGCTCTACTCGCCTCGTGGCTAGTGCTGCGGTGTGCTACCCACGCCCCTGTCCGATTCAACCGTGCCCATTGGTCACGCATCAGTTATTCGAGCACAAATGGTGCTAGAAACCAGATTTGTGCCATTACAAGTTACATGCCTGCCATACCTGAGCCTCCTCTAGCCAACCTGCCCCGTACCTCTGTGCACTGGTTACCCAAACCCCTATCACACCACACCCTGTTCCGACTGAACTTGACTCAACGGATGACTGAAACACCGATACAAATTAAAAATGTGTGCCCGAAAAGTTTGTGATCTGTTTAATTGAGCGTGGTCTCAACAGTGGATGCGATTTGTTTTCCCTAGTCCGACCGCATTCTATCAAACAGTTGCAGCTATGGACCGATGTGCCCGTGTCGATTGGATCTAACCGTCCGGAATTTAGCACTGCACTGATCTAAAGGGGATCGGAATTTCGTCCGGAGGCTAAAACTCCTATTAGCCTCCATGAAGTGACCAGGGTGAGGAGCTCGGACGACGGGGTGGGGGTGGGGGGTGAGAGGGGCAGGAGGGAGCCAAACGGGGCGAGTGACTGCAAATTGTTCTGCTTCATATGTTGCAGTAATCAGGTTGATACATATCCATGACACGAATCGGTTCATTTGTTAATACAATCTACGCGGATTACGGTGTGTGTGTGTGTGTGTGCGTGTGTGTGTACAAGCAGATACAGACAGAAATGAATGAATGCTTCAACCGGTTGACAATTCGTGCTTGTCACTGAGTGAGGCGAAATTCTAACCTTTGCCCGAAACTCGGATGTGGACGGATCCGCAAGCTTCTGATAGCCACGCGAGCAGCAATTAGGTGTGGCTTAAAAACCATTTTGGACAATGAAATAATTTTTCAAAGCCCATGGGGTACTTCAAACCCGACGATAAGAAGTGTTACGCCGGGTGAAAAAAAGTAGCCATAGCTGACAATCGGAATATTTTAACTGGTCGATGTTTCCGTTTTAGAAAATCACAGGTAATAAAGAATTTGCTTTTAAAAAAAATGAAGCAATCGTTTCCATATTCAAGACTGAAAGAAGATGCTTATCACGAGATGGTATCATTGTGTTTAATCGTCCCACTAACTGAAATAAAACAAACAGGTGTAAAAGTTATAAACACTACCAGTTCACTTGCCATGCACAGTTGACCTCTTGTTTATCTGTACGCGCTCGTTCACCAAGATTTACCGCCTCACTCAACCACCCACCCCCATGTGCCTATTTGTTTTACGTCGGCAATTGAGAAGATTAAACGTGTTGTTAACATTTCGCGACATCTGGCGTGTTTTTTTATCCAGTCTTGATGCGATCGATAATCAGGACCTGGTGTTTCAAGTTTTCATATTGGTTCAAGTAGCGTTTTACCAAAAATAAATTAAATGAAAAACAACCTAACGATCAGCGCAAAAATGCCGCTCTATTCATGCACACAAGGTACACCATCAACGCATCAAATCGTACAGTCACGTTTGTTAGTCCAACAAATGTTTTCGACCGATTTTGGTTATTGCTTTCTGAACACAGGGTGTGTACCATTGTTTCAAGATAACTACCAAGCTGTCGAATGCAAAATCGTCACCGTTTATTATTTACAAAAGAACTCCCAATAAGGATCTTTAAGCGGCAGTTAGATTGATCCCGTGAAACCTCCGATTCCGAAAAACGTGAAACCCTCAAAAGTATAGCGAACAAATGGGTTTTTTTAGTTCTTTGAAAAACCAACAGAGCAAACAATTACCTGATTATCTGTTACGTCTATTGGCGATAAGTGACTGACTGACACGATGGTACATACAACCCCGGTGTTCCGCGGGCACAGGTGCATGAGTTTGCATAATGAAATCCGTGCTTGCATCTCGGGATCAAATAGACGTCAACTTTGCTCTCTCGTGAATAATCAATCCAGCACTGATGAGGATGACTAACAAGTGGGTGGAATTTATTTTCACATTTGGATAGAAAAGAACGCAATTAGGTTCTCCCATCCCACCCATCCGCGTACACACACGCACACGATCCCTCTGGCGTGTAGGATGGAAATATGACATAGCTTCATTTGTACACTACCATAGATTCCGAATACCAAGGGCTGTGAGTGAAATCGGATTGAAAGTGATCTATCCCAATTCATTGTTCACCTTCGTCTTAAGTTTTTGTCGTGTACGTTTTTCAAGTCGATCATTGTGGCCTGCTGCATTTGTAGAACGCCCAGCAGAGATGATCCAGTTGAGATTGGCGTGGCTCATTTTTGCCAGGCACATACTGAATCCTGTGTGTGTGTGTGTGTTCAAAGTCCGATCAGATGGACAGTTCAGATGAGGTTAAAATCGACTGAAGTTTCGGACATTTGAGAGAGAGAGAGAAAAAACAGTCCTAATGGGGTGACACAATCGCGCATTCGAAAATTTAATGAAGATATAATCACAGAGCCGAATACGGAGCAGTCCCGGTTAATGGAACAGACAGTCCTCTTATGCTTGTTTCGACTATCAGTGAAAGATTCACTGAAATGCACGCATGGTAGGTGGTTGAGCAGGAAGAGATTTAGGTTTGGAGACTTACTGAAAATGTTTAGGGCATTAGTTAATAGTTATCTGTTAAAGTGATCATGAGTGGGCATAACGTATGCTCTCAAAGAAGTCGACACGCTAGCCCTACCATGCCGTATCATGGTATTTAGAATGAAATTAACGGGACCTGAAAGTAGTAATTACCTCTTCAGTTTGCTTAAATCAACGAGAAAACTGGTAAGAAGTACCACATGTAACTGGGAAATGTAAGTGGAAAATCTAAACGCATGACCATCGGTTCTGATACAAAATAATACATGGGTCTCATTGAGATCGTGACCCTAAACTCTGTGGAAACGGCTATACAACTGATCCTTCATCTTTGGACTCAGATGGGATGATGTAGCGCTTTCTTTATTCCGTCCAGTCCAGACCGTCAGACGCCCAACTTTTCTGAGGCTTCTGTGCTTTGACCATCTTGGTGTGGCGATGAACCCCCATTTTCAGCTTACTTGCCCCCCCACCCTCCGGAGGTCTGATATTAACCTCAAAATGTATGATTGCCACCACAAACTCGTCCCCTTACCACATGCTCCATTCCTTCTCCTGCCACTGTGAAAGACGGAAAATATGACAAAAATTTCGATCGTGGACACGTTCATGGTTTTTCGATAGGCTTACAGTGCATTGTTTTCCATAATGGATAATCTGATTGTCAGGACTCGAACCGCGAACATTCGAGTCGGGACTTCAAACACTTACCCCTGAACTACACGGCCCACGATCATCAATCACCCTGTGCGAATGGTTCAATCAATTTAGGGTATCAAGCTGCTGCTGCCAGTCTCAAACAGCTCGAAACACCTGTCCAGTGCTCTTTGTCGGTCATCACAAACAGTTCCACCGCATTTGAATGCATTATTTCGTGGGGATTGACGATCTCACAAAGAGTGAAACACACACTCAAAACCATCAAGAGTGTCTGGTGCTTCTGAAAAACGGAATGGGCTAATCCAAGCTCTAAAAAGACAACCTGATTGGCCTTGGAGGATCACCGCATGATAACGAAAGAAAGACAATGTCCTTGGTTTCGAAAGTCTCAGGTCCCATTCTTTGACAATTTGTGATTCGACTTTTCTTATAAATGTGAGTTTCATTACCTTCTCATTCCAGTTGTGTACTCGTTCAGACGAAGGTCATAGAACCAGTCACACCACAAGCACGCATTCGCGTCACACCACAAGCACGCTTGTGATAAACACGAGGCAAGCCGACTCCGAACTACATCAAGGTTTGAACAGAACCTGCAGTCTTTTAGTCTCGACCCGCAATCCTTTAGCCTTGACTCACATTCCTTTATCTAAAACGCACAAAATGTTAGCCACAACCCGTACGTATGTAGTTCTTCAGCCTCGACACGCAGACTTTAGTCACACCGCGGTATGTGAGTCAGATCAGATCAAAAGTACATGCTTAACGTTCCGTATATCCACTTAAAATGGACTCTGTTCCCGAGATGTGGGTACTTTTACATGCCGTAAATAATAAACAACGTTCACAAAAGACACCTTCTGGAGTACCCGTTTTCCGTTCAATCCGTAAACAAAACCCGTAATATTTCAGCCCTCAAATGTGGTAATTATGTCAAATGTTTCAACAGTAATAAACTGATGATGGTGATGGGGTGTATTTTTTTCTGAACGGTATTTATTATCCTCGAACTACTAATCTATGTTAAATGGAGATACAGAACAGTAGGCGTTTTATTTATTTATTTATTTATTTATTTATTTATTTATTATCGATATCACTTTTTTTATTTATTTCAGGGCTTTGGAATGCCAAACAATGTATCACTGTGTTACATTTGAGATTTTCACTCACAGGGGTAGCGATTTCGTCCGCAGTACCGTCATGCGTCGGTGATGGGGGCTGTGAAATCGCATCACGATAGTCGGCAGTCATATTTGTTCTAACTTACCGGTCATTAAACGCATCTGCAATAGGGAGAACGTTAAATCGGATGCAAAACACCGCCCCATTAAGATCAAAACATGTCTTGTTATTTCAGCCAGGAATCGAGAGATAACACGGAATCATATAAGGTGAAATTGAACAACGAGTTTACAAAAAATCTATGTGATGTTTCCCACGAGAAAGAATCCTACAACTACGTTGAAGTAATTAAAGGAAAGAATGAAGACTGACTTTCCAGGTACAACTATCAGCAAGACTTCCATTGATCGATTACTGGATGGACATCACTGTCCGGTTCAGAAGCTGACCATCCAGCCCGTGGAACGGAACTTGGAAGCTGTCAGCATGAAACGAGCGGAGTATGCCAACTGGTTACAGAGATCAGGTAACGCAACACTGAGGCCGTACGGTGACGAGACCAACTACAACGTGTGGTGCTATCGCAGCTATGCACGATCCAAAGTGGGCTGTGAAGCCATTGGAAGCCTCCCATCCAGCAAAGGACCCAACTTGAACGTTATAGCATATTCACCTGTCACCAGTATCTTTAAATATGAATGACATGCGAAGATTACTTGACATATTTTCAATGGTTTTCTATCAAGCTGTTCTACGTTAATCGCCCACTGGGCAACCGGGTATCCCAGTTGTGTTTATCGTTGAAAATACGCCCCTTCATCGGAGAGCTTTGGATGTGCAGTTACATGCCAACCACCGAATTCGATTTCTTCGACCATAAAGTTCTCTTTTTAACCCACTGGAAGAGGTCTTTAGTAAACTGAAACAGGTGAGCGTTTTTAATCGTATAATTTACTAATTATTGAGCACATTAAAGTCTGGTTCACCGAAAATGCTGAAGCCATTCGGGATGTGTCAAACGGTTTGACAAAAAAGGCACATTGTTTAAATCTACTCCAATCAATATGTGGTGCGGCATTCGAAACCATTACTACGGATAAATGCGTAGCATACGATCGCCATACCTTCTCACTTCTTAACCAAGCTCTGCAGCATCAAAATTTGTAGAAACTTTTTTTTTCAACATTCGTTGACCTCAGAATATTTCGATACTTTTTGATATGACTCGCCTACTATGTGATTTTGTGAATAGAGATTAAAGGTCTACGGATCATGGCTAAAGTATTGCGGGTTTTGGCTAAAGGACTGCGGGTTTCGGCTAAAGCTTGATGGAAATAGATGCATAGATGACTGTACAATGAATCAGCCAGCGGTTGTCCAACAGACCAATCGGAATGTCAAGGAAGTAATCCGATCCGTGTGTCGCTGTACCCTTCTCGTATTAATGACCTACCCTATAGAATTGCGGTACGCATCTTTGGGTATGTGTAGTGGTTCGGTCGTTGTCCCCGGCGTGCTTTGGACCCTTGATCCGAGGTTCGAGTCCCACCATCCCTACCCAATGTTGGTGGTACACCGCTGTGCTGTGGTGCCTTTCAGTACCACGCCCAACGTATAGTAAGGCTTTATGTGGTTTGATACTCCAAGCCCTGCGGCTTAGGTCACCGGTTTCCGTAACTGGACAGTGGGTCCTAATGGCTATGGAGTCGATCCCAGCTGCTGCTGTTCATCACATTAAGGTGTGTATTAAAAGATTCTCGTGCTTTCTTTTAGTGAATGAAACCAATGACAAGAACAATTTTCTGAAAGGAAGAAACACCCACTCTGGCTGTGGTGCAATGCATAAAATATTTGAAGTTATATGGCAGTACGAACTCGTGACCTACCGGGTGACAGGTTGATGATGTTTCACACTTGACCAACCCCTACTGTGTGCAGATTTTCATCTCGTAGGATCTTACGAATGTCTATCTTGTCATACCAGTAAGCTGAGTGAGACACAGTGCAGTTTGAGGGGTGGGGGAGGGTGAACTGGACTTCCGAAATTTGTACATCCCTTTCTCTCTTGGAGTTCGGAACCAAGATTTGATTCAATCTAGTATCTCATCAAATCCGGTTTACATAAACAACTGATTAATAATTGTTTAATCTACGGACACAGTTATGGAACTCATGCAACTTAATTAGTTTCTATCTAGAAAATATCGGTCCTACACATTAAGAATTAGTTGACTCCACCAACTATTCATGTTATAATTCCACAAGACGGTTCCATGAGGTGAAATTTTGTTTGTCGCTATTCGAATTAAGGGTATCGGTAAATAGACAGACATACAATAAAATGCCTCATTAGGAACAAGTCTTCAGAATTCCACCAAGCACACAGGATAGTTAATGGAACGGTCCGATGATAGATGCGCATTTTCCGTTGTTATCATTTCGAGTCAAGTAGTTCGCTCTAGAAAGTAATGTTCATATTTGACCGTTTGGAGAAACAGCTTGTTATGTCTTGCCAAGACGTATGATCGATACGTACGCCTCTTGACTATCCCCAAAACAACGAAACGGTAAATTAGGCGTACGAGAAACGACGTCGTGACGCACCAATCAGGTCGCGAGCTTGATACTCCGGTTGATCGATCGGACGACAGCTGTCTGATTCACCTCAGTCATTCAATCCGAAATCGATTCGCCTTTGGGTGTCACGAACGCACTTGTGGTGTGACGCGGATCGATGCGTGGCCTGATGGGTTCCGTGCGCTCCGTCCTAACACAGCCAATCAAGTTCTTTTGCGTAATCGAAACATACTACTCACAACACTAACTTTTAGCCTCGTGACGTGGATGAAGCCTTATTAACAGAGCATAATTTTGTTCTCAACTCCCTTTCGCTTCCAGTATTGGAGAACCCATTGAAGGTCAAGCCACTAACCATTCAGCCTTTGAGAAACAAACTGCCTATTGAGTACCAATCAGTTATTCCGTCAGTTTGCGTGCATTGCCACCAAACGGTCATACAGCTGTCCCTCCAAACGATCGTCGTAATTGCAACGTGCCGACTGCTTTTTCAACTGGAGGATGAACTCACGACAAGATATGTTTTCGGCACGTATCAAGGAATTGAGTTGGGCCCGTTCGTGTGCCTGAATCTCAGTGGGCGGCCAGTGATCAAGCAGCACCAACCTCAACGAGTCACATAGAATTTGTTCAGAGACTTGCAAAATACCAGGTTCTTTAGCGGAGGCTAATGGTCACGGACGCCAGCAGTGAGAAATAAGATCGATTGGTCCTGTACGCTACCTTTGCTAATGTTGCATCACAGCTCGAACCACCGCTTCACTTATTCCTCAACCTCGAACAGGCTGGTATGCAGTTTCAATTGCTCGATATCTGACAGCTCCATTGGGCGATGTTGAATTGTAGTAATCAAAGTAGTTACGGACCACGGATCACAAATCACGGTCGCAACAGAAGCAAAGAACCGAAATTGCACTGACCCGCTAGAATCCCACTCGTTTACCCAAGCCACAGAAGGAGCGGTTCGTTTATTGAAGAAAATCAATAAGATCACGTAACATGTATCAAGGAATTTAGTTCGTTATACAGGTTTCAATCAATGGCCGGCTTGTGTTCCGAACGTCATACAACTTCCTTTTGAATGAACCACACGATTTCTGATTGGTCCGCACGATCGGCCTGTGGTTTGTTGTCCAAAAACTTTAACACGTTGCTCCGTGACTGGCCTTATCCCGTAGACTAGGATCACCACAATTATCCAGGCACTTTTCTGGAAGAAATCTGAATGGCTCAATTATTCAGAACTTGATCAACAGTAGACATATGTGATTGTGAAAGAAGATATTCTGCGTTATTTCCTCTCCTCGTTGGATCCCCTAAGACATTCAATTTCCCAACTGGTATGGAAGCATGAAAGTCGTTGGTCACCGGTCATTTCGTGTAACTCAATCAATTGATTTAGTGGGGGTTATGGGGTCCCAGTTGCGTGTGAAGTTTTGTTAGCTACCATTCCAAACTTGGCAACGAGGATATTGAAAGCTATCAACAAATACCGAGAACGAACCAAGGGCAACGGAGCGAAATAATGACTGACTTAACTCTGTTCTTTTTTTCACAGGTTAAATATTTCTGAATCTTTAATCTCCCAGGGGACTGTTGTATTTAAAACTCACGGAGAAGCAAACCAGCTCTTTTCCATATTTCACATCAGATCATTGCAAATATGTGTCATCATAGATCAGGATAGAGTCAGTTGACTATTACACAAATAGAAGGGAATTTTTGGTATGGAAAGGAACAAAACAGGTTGATCACATGGTGGGAAGAACTTCTAAGCGTGTGGACGAAACTAGGTGTGAAACTGAACAAGAACTTTACGGTACAGGGAGAAAAGCCTACATCCCATTCGTCAGCACTCACGATCGAGAGTGGATAACGATGTTTGGAAATTTCCTAGTTCCCAGTCTGATGGCTTCACTAGTGATAAGAACACTGTTCGATACAAAACCTTGAATGCAACAAGATCTGGATACTATCGAGTAGACGTGACACAGTTACGTAATCGGTATTCCAAATCATACCATATCTGGTTGTAACCGGACAGTCATGTACTCTGTCTTTTGTTGTTCATCCGACGTAACTCTGTTTAGCTACTTTTTTTTTCAAAAGATTTTTATTCACCAAAACTCTTTCACTTTCACTTTCACTTTCATCATTTCGCTTCTTTCTTTGACACTCGCTGAATTCGTGCCAAACTACTCACAATCCATATCTTATTATTCAACTTAAATTGAGTTGCCAAATAATTTTCACATCATACTTTCTATCCACCGAAAGGACAATTATAAACGAATCATTATCTCACTCATCCTTAACCTTATTTACCGTTCTGTTGGCAAAGTTCTTCCATATCGTCAGATTCGACTAGGAATTTTTGTATTGACCATAACGAGAGACAAACAAAAAAACATGAACAATTTGATGATTTATTCAAAGGAATAACAATTTCAATTGTTATTGTCGACACTTTTGTGGCCCAATGTGAGAACAATCCCCTTGAGACCCATACTAGACACTGGACACCCCTATAGATAGACGATACGTGGATCATGTATTATGTATAACAGATGCAAATATGAACACCACAGAGTTGATTGAAGAGTTCAACCGAGTGTCCATTCGAGTGTAAACTTCACTCTGGACAAAGAAAAAATGACAATAGTCTAGCATTTCAACATGTACTCATAAATTGCCGTGGCGATAGCTCCGTCCAGTTATCGGTGCTTTGGAAAACATAGTGAACACGTGAACAGTATATTCATTTTCATAGTTTTGTCCCCCTACAGGGAAAGAGAAATCTAATTGACTTTTTGGTTCGAATAGTGAAGAAAATATGCACGATAGACACCGTCAACAGTGAACTTCGGTTCTTACGTACTGTTTTCGCTCTGAATGGCTACCCCGAATGATAGGGCAATGCTAGAAAACTAGGCACGACCCAAGGAAATCGGAGCAGCGAAGAAGTCTGTCTACGTGCATA
>UZAN01042166.1:4160-17355 GCA_900618425.1 Echinostoma caproni
ACTGACTTCGGCTAACAGAGTCACGTTGTATTGAGCAAGTAACACCAAACGCAACTTTTATCATCGGACAGTCCGACAAATGAAACTATGAATACATTTATGAACAAACCACAATTATCAGTAACAAAATTTCCTTTTCTCTTGTGAATCACAAAGGAACTAAGGTGAAAAGGCACTGTACAGCCATATTGATCTTTTAAGAGTGTATTGGGAAATAGGAGTCGGTTAACTTGACTGAAATCCAGTTTGTAAATTGCAAATTGCTCTCCGTTTGCTTCGTTGAGTATTGAATAAATTATCAAGTTGATTGACTATATCCTTGAATTTATTAGAGCAGACCGCTTTTACGGGCGTACGGTGAGTTACCATTTTCACGCAGCTTCGTTTCAGTGTCGGTCGTGACTAGTTTGAACCTTATTTTTCGTGTTTGTCCAAGAGGTGGTGCGAACTTTACGAGTAGAAAATATCGTTGGTTGTTGCAGTATCACAGGTATAATTACGACTGCTTGTGGCCTGTGACAGGATCGGGTAATCGCCCCTCAGCGCAATGATCAAATATTTGATGAGCTTCTTGGGATAAGAAAGAATGATAATTTACTTTAAGTTATGCACTTGTCTTAATTTCAAACGAAAACTGAACGTATTCATTGTTTTTCGGTTTGATAAAATACGAATACAATGAAATAAGGCAAATCTCTCGCTCCGGTGTAGAGTGACATCCTGGTTTTACTCAACAGGGGGATTTCCACAGAAAAGGATAGGGTAGATTCAACAACACCAAATTCAATACATTTCTCTGACCGAATTTACTGTTACGAAGATCTGAACTTCCACGGCTACGTCATACTATGTTTCAATCAAGCAAAGAGGTGTAGAACAAGCCAAATGTCACAACCGGTGTTATGTAACAAAAGCGGCAGTTCAACCTTGAGCTTCATAAACAGTCAGCAATTCACCCAGCCAATAATCCGATCAGGAAATACTAGACAGGAGTTGCGCTCTTGTGCATATTCAACGACCCGTCGTGAATTTCAACTCCTAACCTCTTGAAGGAAAAGCGTGTCTTCCCACTGCGTCACCACCATCTCATACCCGAGTTGACCAGAATCGACAATTCACGCATGTTCACATGTCATCTTCCGTGACAAATAGTCTGTTTATTTAATCGCCGACTATGAAGGAAGTAAGACACGGGTTGTTAATCAAATTGAAACTGTTCAATCAAATCAGCTTCCTCATGATGGAATCGGATGAACCGGGGTCAAAGAGATCCACTGGGCTAGATTCAATTTATAAGTAATCCATGGCTACCGTCAGTCTTATTGGGCAATACAGTATTATTTCCACTCTTCCAGTTGTGCCACCTTAATAATGGACTAATTCTGTTTGGCTTCATTCATATATGACCCAGTTTCCCAGCGACTGCAGCAGTAAATAGTATCACATCCTGATATGCATCTCAGATCCTGCCTCTGGTATTCCCGTGCAGATTCCTGACTCTGGTGATACAGTTATTCACATCCCATCTACCTCGATAGCAAACAACAATTGGGAGGCAATAAAACATATCAAGAAATAAATCCTACAATTCTCTCTTTCTCTGTTGGTCTCTGTTTGGGAAAACCGTGGTTTGAGGTGTTCATGCCAGCCAATTCGCTCTACTTGCTTCACATCTGATCTTATTTTCTATCGTTGTGTTACTGAAATATTAAACGACTATAAATGTAGGCCACCATGCTTAACCGGAGCCTATTGTAACGACCTTGGTAGCGTGCCATTCCGTTTGAGTGTTAGTCGTGTTAATGTCCTATTGGACCTTTCGGTTCAAGGTGTCTGCATTTGCTTCTCTTTTAGATTGTCTGTTCGCCCTCTCCACGGAGAACATCCTGTCTGTCGACGGTTCCAGCCCGCACCTACACTCAACCCACTTGTGGTTGTCTGGTGTATCCGTTTACAGGGGGCATCCTGCCGCACACACGAGCCAAGTATCACACACTATGTAAGATGGAGTGATTCATTAAGTGAACTCTTAAAGTACATTTATTTCTTCTGTGAGGCCCTAAACCGATGTCTTTACTTGTTCCATCGACCATTTATTTATTATTCATACGCATTTGCTTGCAGATAAGGGCCTATAAAGTGGAAACTATCCATCTTTCAGATTACTACGAGGTAAAGCACCTCCAAGGCGAAAGTTCATATGGTGCCAGTTTTCGTATTGCATTTGGTTCCAAATGATAAATCCGTCGTGCAGCGGTTCCGAACGATCGTTGTGTCAATGTCCTTTGGTTGAACGAATAATCTAACGTTACCAATGCTGATCAAGCAAACCAACATAAAAGTACAAACTCATAAAGATTTTGTTCGCGCATTAGTACTGCTGAGTACAAATATTGAATGTCATTCGAAAGAGCAGTTTATCGGCAGAACAGCTAATAGCTGAGCAGTTTAACCACTGAACGACGTGAGGATGTTGAATCGTTATAACACTTAGACTTCGTCGTAATAAATATTTGGTCATTTGCATTTCAAGCACCAACTTTGGAAAGAGTAAGTGGTCGATAATTCAATCTATTGAAACTAGTAATTTAGCCTTCTGTCTCATTCTGTTCCACCGGTCTCTCTCTCTCCTGCGCACCAACTAGAAAATTTAGTATGCGCCCCTTCAATAATGTTTGATAATAGGTGCCCTTAAGTACCGAATAACTAGACACAGTTGCTTAGTTTACCTGCATTCAGATCCGGAATAGGCACAATCCGCACTCAAAAAAGATCTCCGGGTGGGTAAAGTTTTCGCCCACTTATGTAGCACTGTTCGCACTTTGAAAGTCTCTCGTCTTCAATTTTTTCTCTAAATCGAGTCACAATTCGTATCTGGTTTATTTTGTTACTCAATCGATAATCCAGCATTGTTCATGATGTGCTGTGTGATATTGCCCTGCGAAATGGAATGTGATTATAAATGTCAATGTTTCACAACGAATCCAGCCAGGTGAGTCTGGAACACGGTGACAACAGTTGTGTCGAATTACAATTCTCGGTCTCCACCCACAGAGCAGTAAAATGCATGATGCATGAGTTCATCCATACTTGGCTCGAACAACTTGAATGTGAATAGATCTCAGTCGCCTGTTTACGAATTTCAACTTAACTACCGTCAGAAGCGAAAGTAAAATCCGAAAAACACTGGAACATGTCTAGTAGGAGGTTTATTGCGGCAGAGGAATGATGGGAGGGAGCGGCCATGTTTTACTAGGTAGGTTTAACGAATGTCAACTGAAGTCATAATAAACGGGGACTTCAGGTGGCTTTGAAACATGAACCATTTGTATCAAACATCTTAGCCCAGCTGCTGAAACAAAAGAAGAACCATAGGGACTTCATTCGATTTTTCGGTTGAAAAACGCTTGAACACAATGGAGTTTTTCAGTATAACCACATTGCAGTTCGAGTAATACACGCACGTACATATACTCAGAAATCAAAGATGATCTACAGAGACGAATTGTATGAAAAAACAGTCATCGGTTAACAGGTTTTAGCTTTTTGACAAGTCACCCGGAGAAATGTATCCATTAACAAATCTCAAGCAACAGTCACAGACGAAACTTGGTTTTCCAGTGCCAAACGCAGACGGTTCGTCAGTGAAGCTCATGATCAGATCAGTAGAAATGATGCGAATAGATTCAGCTCTGCTCGAGAATGAACTCGATATCCACCGCATTATGACTGACAATGAAACGCGAAGTATGTGCACCCCTGAAATTTCAACCTCAGTTAGATTACATGCGCGGAACTTGCAAGTTTGTAATGGTCGAGACACGGGGGAGGGGGAATATCGGTTCGTTTTCTCGCTGTAAAGACTGGAAGTGAACTACAGAGGAAGGTTTGTAATAACCATTTCACAAATATGCATCTGTAGGTATGTAGTTCGTTCTTTTCTAAAGTATGACGTTGCGACCTTTGCATCTGTTGGTGCTAACCTGTGTTATCACCACGGCTTTGGCTTTTTCTATCAAAAATCACATCTGGATTTATTTTTGCATCAATTACTATGATCCTAATGATTACTTACTACACTCTCAGTATCCGGTAAAAATATCAACGAATCGTTTTGACGTGTGTCTTCATGCATACTGTTCAATTCAAACTCATTGAAAACACACTGTGTTGAACCAATTTATGTATGTCGTTTTCACGCAGCAAGGTAATTTTGTGTCTTTTTTCTTGTTCAACTCATTTTTATGAACTTTAGTTCACTGCAAAAAATATCCTTTACATATGTCAAAAGGTTCAGTTGTGAGCACTGCAACCAACTTCGGATAATACTACACGGCCTCCAGATCCGTCGGCCTAATATATACTGTGTCATTGAGATTTTACGATATTTGTGTGAATCTTGTATTTGTCATTGGGTATTGAACAAACAACCATTCACCTCTGGAACAAAATCCCGGGCAATAAAAACAACAACAATAAAATAAATAAATCTGATTGATGGAACAAACTGAAGAAGTCGGCTGCGCTAAATTTCTTCATTGATCCTTGAATTTCTTTCCGTTCTCTGTCCAGTTATTAGCTCGTTCACCATGTTCTGCACATGTTCCGAACTACAGCGGATACGATGAACCGCAGATTGAATGAGTAACAATAGTTAACTCATTTTCGAGGATGAATCAAACAGATGCGATAAATCAATACGCTATATTTTGAACGTCATTGGGAATCACTGCTTTCAGCATAAGCAACCAACGGTTCTCACATAAATCAAAGTGGCTGTTTATTATCGTTTTTTCTATCATTTTCTTCCAAAGCTGTATTTAATCGGCATGCACGTTGTTATAAAATTTAGAAAGGTGTCTGTATCCATGACCGTTGTTCATTCGAAAAGATGAGTTACTTCCGAAAACCTGAGGGTATATATTCAATAAAGTGATAAATCAACAACATATCCTCAAATACAAATTATCCTGTGAGCCATATATTCAGTTCGGCTGAAAATAGGAACATGTTTCCATAACTGGGAAGAGGTGAATTGATTTGGGCGGAATGTTACAAACTTATCAAGTGCAAGCCATTCGAGAAGCCAGAAAAAACGCAACAAGTCATCCATATGGTTCTGTATGAGGCTAATCCACATTCATTGTGTGCGAGATATGCAGGCTGGTGCCGAAGTAAAACAGAACCCATGTCGAAATCTGAATCTGATACGTCTCATCTAATCGAGGCACACTTGACGGGCACATAACGGAATCAAACAAATAGTGTCTAAACAGTTCAGTGATCACCGTTTATGGGAGATAGTAGAAATAATAATATTCAAAATACTCCATCTCCTAATTCACATTTATATGCACTAATAAATGCTCAGTTATATATAAAGTTAGGATATCTTCACGTTACCCTTTCAAATAAATAAGAATGCAAAACAATAAAAATTTTGCATAAAGATCAAATGACCTCAAATGGACAGGCAAACGTTTCGTCTTCAGCCGAGGTGACATCGTCAGTGCTTGCGAAGTGCACCAGATAATTTGGAACAAGCCAAAACATGTGAGTGCTGTCGAGACCATCAAGATTGGGTAGTTGACCCCGAACAATCACACACACACACAGGAGCGACCGCTAGATCCTAATCTGACCTGCCTAATATCGCGCTCAATATGACAGCAATGAAAACATGTGCAATGTCAAATGCAGCTAGAGTTCCTTTTTTCACCTTACAAAACGGGCAGCACAGTATCGATTTGTTCACTTCACTGACGTACCATTCCACACGCAGGAAATAAAATATTCATATCATCTACTCACGCTTTTTTTCTAATCACACGATTCGCTGTTGGAATGAATGGAGATTCCGGAAAACGTGAACAAAATTTCTGACCAGTTCGACAGCTCTCAACCGATGGAACTACATACATTACCACAGTGGATTAATTTGCTTAAAACAGCTGAACACAGAAAACAAAGCGAAATTTTGTTGTCTTCATTGGGAATCGTAACTCATGTGAGAGATAGTTTATGAGTCCACTCATCTGATGCCTCTCCGTGCAAGTGGTCGATGAAATGAGCTATCAATTAAGCTGGTAGGGTATATTTAAGTGAATATGTGCTTCACGATAGTCTGTGCACACCTCGTTCATGTCAAGTCCGGATAAAACCCAGTTCTGCATTGGAATCATATTCGTCTGTTCAACAGCTGAAGTCATATGACTACTGGCAGCTGCAAACCGACACTACAAAGTCATTTATAGGTCGTGAAGCCCAGATCAACCGGTCGATCGACCAAGCAAATCAAGAAATAAATGATCGACATGGATTATTTCTAGTACATTACACCTACAAGTTATTCACCAATAAAATTGTTTTTCATCTTTATCTCAGGGGAACAGAAACAATGCAACATCACCGCCCTGTCCCCTGTCACTCATTCAGTCAGTGGGTTGGGAACTCACTTCAAAATTGAGTGATATTTCGTCGCTTCTCAGAAATTTCCCATTTTCATGGTTGCGCGCTTTATCACATCACTGAATAGTTGTCTATCATTGAGCTCCTGTCATCATCTAAAATACTTTTAATTGTGTCTGAGCAGTGTATGACGCTAGTTCATCAACCTGGAACAGTTCAGGTATAGCATCTATCATCAGACCTTGTTCATGCCGAATATCTTTGACCAAACTTCATTATGCCTCATTCCGTTGATTAGAGTCGTTTATACAGATGTTCCACGTTGAATACGAGAAGAATTCACCCTATTATTGTCCTTGGTTCTTGATCTTTCCACCCCCGCATTTTGCAATCAACACAAGATCATACACATTCAGTGGGGGCATGCTACACAGATGTTAAGATATCCATATTTTCTCGAAGTCACATTTGACCGGATGCATATATAGCAAGGAACCTAAGAAAAATGGCTTTTCTTGAGATGAAACATCTTGGGAAGCGTGAAGGAAGAAAGACTAAGAATCAGTCCGGGAAACGGCTCACCAGTGAAAAATATATTTTCACTAATCACGGATGAGACTTTTAAACCACTTGTAAGTCCTTTCCCTGCCACAGACCTAAGATGTTATCACACGTTTTGGATCAACTTGAAGAAACTTCGCGGCATTACATTACTGTAACAAGTCCCAATCCACTGTTTTCTGCCACACTCAGGCACCTAACACGATGTACCTTTAACCGACTATGGCCGCCAGTGACCTGGAGATGAGTCTCTTGTCAATCACTGTCCAGTGATTCGAGAATTCAAAAAGATTCAACTAAACAAATTACTAATGTTTCATCGACTCCAACCGCGAATCCTGAAGAAATAAACAGTTGGGCCGTACGCTACCCTCACATTTTTTCAAACAGATAAGTCTATGAAAAGAGAATAGTGGGTGGCTATTTATCGTTTTATCTATCCACTTTTGTCTAATATACATATTTCTGCCACGGTTTTCTACAACTGTTCCCTTATTGTAACAATATCTTTTGCAAAGCAGATTGATGCTGTTCTCTCCACGACAGTCTTCGGAATTACCTGCACCGTTGATATCATGTGGTGATCCGTGATGATGCTTACTCTGGAGCGGCCCGATACAGTTTCTGGACACCTGCTATCAGTCGAATTTGAAATGTGACGACAATGACGCGCGTACGTGTCACCGCTTCTGACTACACACTATTGGTGGATCGTGCCAGCCAATCCGAGACAGTGCAGACAGAAGCAGAATTATGCAAGCAACACTGCAATACAATTGGTAGAAGCCTAGATAACCAATAACCTTCTTTTGTACATATTATTTAATCACTTTCATTTCTTCCAATAAACTAACTACGAACTATCATTCTTGTGGTCTTTTCCTCGCGTCTCGTTCACATGGGATATTGCGAGTTCGTGCAATTGCGGTCCAGGGCTTCCGTAATCCAGTCCGTGATAACCGAGCCTGTGTCCTGTGATTCCTTTCGCGCAGTTCGTGTTCCGAATTCCGTGCGTACTACTACTTTTACTACAATCATTACATATCACCAGTCAAAAACTGTTTACTGGCAGATTCCAATTCACTTTCTGTCAATCTCATCCCCATAATGTAAACGTTAGGGTGCTGCAAGGCATCAGTTCATCCCGTATCGTGTTTGCTTAACCATGTAAGGCCAGCCAATTTCAATGGAACGCTTCATCCAACGACGACGTTAAGCTAAAAGAAAAATTCCAATTAGCTTGTATTCATTGTTTCTTATCAGCCATTCTGTAACGGTTGTTGTCCTCCTCCATGTCCATCCTTGTTTCTAGATGAAGTGTAATCAGATTCCCATCATGTTGATATGGATGATTTACATCAAGAGAACCCAAATAAGTCCCAATGAATGGCAGATAATTTCAAAGTAAATTTATGCCGCCATATACACGAGATGATCACTGTCATCTATATTTTTGGGGCTGAACGTTTGAGTCCGTACAGAGCAATTTATGTTCGGTTTCGCAACTTAGTAAATTAAATTTGCACTGTACTGAATGCATAGGCGGCTTTCTGAGTTTCAAATCCCATCATCCACACACAACTATCCACTCAGTAGAAAGCACTGTGCGGTCGCAGGGCTTGGATGGTGGGATAACCACTTGATGTTCAGTGACAGAGCGAATTCAGTGGCTCGATTTAATTACGTTGTTAACTTCAAAGATTTTAGGATTTTAGGATTATGAAAGAAATCAAAATAAAGCAATTGTTGGTCACCCAAAACGACGATGTTGCGCCATAATTATGAGCTAAGCGGATGAAATAACGGATCGAGGGCAAACTTGTGCAGTTCTCTGTGACATATATTATAGTTGAGACATCACGTTTTGCAAATTAACCACTGAACAGTTAAAAGACCAATTAAAAATTGTAGATAACTTATTGAAAACACGAAACTGTTTCATACGGGTTAAAACTTCTGTCAGTGAGAAACAACTTCTCCCTGTTATCATCAATGTCGATTGTGGTCTTGTTCAACAACATCAAACACATTTGTTCAGATGATAGCCCTGTATAGTGAGACCCGAGAGGGGGAACTGTCATTTTCATTTGTATTGGATCACTGTTCCGACTATGCCTCAACTTTCAACTGCAAAACACAGTTTCATCGAGAGATGAAATTGATGTTTTCGAGTCTCTTAGCTGGTCCCGTTTCATGAAGTGAGAACATCCATGGGGGTGGTGTTTCTCTGTTTCTAGTGCGTACATCAATTCACTTGGCTCTGATTGACATTTTTACCTTAGTCATGCAGTGACATTTTCTAGTTCTGTTGTATTTTCCACTCGAACCAATCTACCGGATTGACTGATTAATTATTGACAAATACAGAAGCAATACAACGATCGAACTATATTTGCTAACTTGAATGTTCACGAAGCGTCTGATGAAAGCGCGCTCATTCTGTGATTTTGCTCGCCATTTTAAAAATAGTGCCATTTCAGTTTCACTTTGTCATTTCATTGAAAAGTTGTCAACTTTTCGGAAAGGTTGTAGACATCGGAAACTGAATGTTTAGTCATGATGGCAGTGTTGGTAATCTTGTTAGAGTGCAGGATGAACCAATACTAAGTAATGCTGTGAGAAAGAAGGGCCAATTGTTCATGGAATACAAGGGTAGCCATAGCAACCCAAAATGATAACCAAACTACAATTTCATGCTAGTAGTGGGCAGCGCTCGCAGCTAAGTAGTGGAATGGATACATGTGTCTGCTTTCTATTGATGAAATAAAGGTCCCGATTTCCAAATCGAATTGGTGCAGTGATTGACAGGAGTAATATACTACTATCATTAACAGTAACGAGTTCAGAGTTGTGCCAGTATTTGTGATAATTGTATTTTCATTGGAGATATCCAGCGCTACTAATGATAAGTGAACTGTTAATGACGATATCCCAATTCACCAAAATATCGTGTGAACCCATATAACAGTTGCATTTGCTGCAGCAGACAAGGTGGTAAGGTCCGAAGTTCGGATAATAGGGTCTAAGCCACTCCATTAATAGTGAATGAAATAGCTGGATTATCACCATCCACAAACCTTAATGAGCACTCTCATTGATCACTAGTATGCGATAGTTATAGCAGAGTCGTTAGAAGATTATATGAGAACGCAAGTTCAAAATCCTGCAAATTAGTCGTTATCGATTTCAAAAATTGGTTTCTTTTACACTCACTAACGGTTATATTTGACTTGCTAGCAGACAATCAATGCACCTAGAAGTATTCAAATCCAAGTAGTCTGAAATGTGAAATGTCACGGTACATAGCTGTAAATAGCAGATCCAATTATGGTCACCGAGTCCTAACCCCGATGAGCATTTGATTCGTCGAAATCCCTCAGTTCAAACCGCTATGAACCGTTCGTGTGAACGCGACCTGGTTACCGGAGCGAGTAACAGAATAATAAATCTCACGAGGTGTTACAGGAATGGAACGCTTTGACCACGTGATCCATCACGATATCCTTTGGAAGTACACTATGGTAGAAATATTCAGCTCACCGTTTGCTCCAAAAGGGTTAACCTGATCAAAATGATAGAACAAAAAGTTCATTTATGTTTTGGAACGAAGAATTTCGATGGCTTGTTTCATAGACCACAGATGAAAAAAAGCGCTTTTTGTGATTAAAACACTAACACCTCAATAAGATTTGAGAGTTTTCATTTCCACTCAAATGAAGCTTTTGTTTCACGCTGTTTTGTTTCTTTTACCTCGTAGAACTTTTGTAGATATTCCCACACAGAAGAACTTTATTTCAGTAGTTCCTCACTGTCCTATCAGTCACCGTTATCCATTGAATCCCTATTGTTCCTTCAGTCACCAGAGTTTGTATGGCTTTGTAACGTCTTGAGTGGTCGAGAATATGAGTTGCATGCCCGCATTCGTCTTCGACTTCGCTGCCTTTTGTGAGCTCAAAGAATGACTTGCATTAAAAATAGCTCTGTGGGTGGCGATTGGATAAAATCCTTAAAAATTGATGAATTGTTGGAAAAGGTTCAGTTCAGCATGGGGGGGGGGTCTGCTTCCGGTCTGGTTAGGAACGTAACACTATATTTGTGGGACATTTTGACCCTAATTCTTTGCTACCACCATCAGCACACAAATGTTTACTTCGCGTACAACAATGACNACAATGACCGCATAGAAAATCATTCATCCTTAGGGCACGTAACCACTATAGTTTTATAGCGCTTTCACCGACAAATTTTGCTTCTACAAGTGAACCCGATAAGCACAGGCTGTTATCAACAATCACGATACCGGAGTGAATAAACAATTCACTCGAGTGAACACGATTGGTGAATCGCCTCAAGGTCCCTTGCGTAAAACAGCTCATAGGCGTTCCCATTCTGGCATCACTAAACTGCACGTGCCATCATGTTGATGTTTTTGAGAGAATGAACATGATTGTGAGTTATATCATGGGCAAACGAAGAGCCGTTCACTTGTTTGCTCACCTTTTCCTGTTTATAATCTATGCCATATCCGGTTTAAACCTTTCACGGTGTTCGATAAATGTTCTTTTGTTGCACGAGTCATGAAGCACTGATGATGCAGTTGTTTAGATTAGAGGTAACGGGACTGTGAGAAACAACTTTCTAAGTTGACATTTTATCGTTTTTGAATCACGTGAAACGTGAACACAGTCACTCATACGAGCAAAAGCTATGTATTGAGACAATTTTCCTTCTAAAGCAGCATATCTGGGAAGACTCAAGTGATCTTATGGTTCTTTCTATCAATGTCATGACGATTTATTATTATTTTTGATACGTCATGAGTGAGACTGGCTAAGTGAACGTGAATGATTTGTAAATTACAACACCTCCCCTAACTAAGAAGTCGTAAAGAGTATCCAAACAATGAACACAAACGAGACAAAAACGGTGATAGATTGGATGTGAATAGCCGTAACGATAATAAATGAAACAATGTCGGCATCGAATAAATAACTGCAGGTTTGATACATTCTTCATTTGAAGATTCAGGATATATTCCGGTCACTGACTTCCCAAACTAAGCGGATACAAAAGTGGTCAGGCGAATTTCATCTTCATTAATCGTTTGCTGTTTTGTTTCAATCTCGGTGTCTGCGGCGTGTTAATTAGTTACGTAAAATTAAACAGAAACTTCCTCCTAAAGTTCTATTTCGTCTTTTTGAATCACTTCTGAGTTGAGCATCAATTGCTCTTCGGCACAGTAAAAAGTGTCCCTCAGTTCTGAATGTAACTGACGATTTACCTGATTAATTCGTCGTGTAAATGAAGCACGAACTGAAAAACTGGGAAACATTGGACAGATCTTTCGACCTAGTTGGGTCTGATCAGCTGCCCGGTGGCCGAGTGGGTAGTATGCTTACGTTCTACCTGTGAGGTCTCGGGTTCGATCCCTATTTAGGTCGATGGATTCGCGCTGCTGACGAGACCCGACCAGATCAAAACTGTTGTCCAGTGCGTCCCAGCTTTTCAGCTCACGCCTCATTTGCAAGACGAATTCATCATATAAACAAAACAAACCCTCCATTACTCTCATAATTGACGATGCTTGACCAAGGAAGGATGATTCTTAAAATCTGATTGGGGATCTACCGATAGTTTGTATCAATCAGACAAGCTACCGAATCACTGCAGTAATATCGATTTAGGAGATAATACGTTTGAAAACATTTTTTTGTAGGGGAGCTTCTGAGGGAGTTGTTCATGCTCTAGCCCAATAATTCAACTGGTACCCACAGACTGAGGGCCACCATCCTCTCGCTACACTCCCGCGAACGCTCACAGCTTTGTTTAACCAGTGATTGGAAAATGGAACTGTAGTGAATAGTTGGAGATCTACCACCATCACAACGGTGGCTGAAGAAGGAACCTCAAAATTTCTTCCTTATGCATACATGTATTTCGCGTTGAAGCTCTTCGCGAGGTAACTCTTTCAAGAGATGGCATTTCAACTGAATGTATCTAACCCAAGCCAGTATGTCAAACACTGTTCCCATTCCACGATAGGTACCTTAATTTCTGTGGTTCAATAGATTCCGTTCGCTCCCGATAAACATGGGAAATTCCAAAATAATCCCTTGTAAAGTCCGAACACAAGTCCGAAGGCGAACAATTGTTTTCGAATGATCCATACTCGTGCCTGTACAGATCATATAAGGGTTTGTTGTTAGTGGGGACACATTTTCACGCT
>UZAN01042166.1:20913-33313 GCA_900618425.1 Echinostoma caproni
CCTCTCCTCATCCCAAATGACCCTTTGACCCAGCGTGAAAATGTGTCCCCACTAACAACAAACCCTTATATGATCTGTACAGGCACGAGTATGGATCATTCGAAAACAATTGTTCGCCTTCGGAGAAATGAAAAAGCTGTCATACTAGTTCTTGGATAATAGTGATCACTTTAATTGGGTTTATACTGGGTTTATTTCTTTCCAGTGGTATATCACGTACCGAAACCGCGGTGATTACGGACTATTTCACAAATCGTTCACAGTTGATGCAGTAACTGGCGCACCTTTTTTCGTGTATCTCTGCAGTGTACTTGTGTACTTGTGTACTTGTACTTGTACTTGTGTTGAACCTAGATTACGGCATGACGCAATATTCCGGGTGACATGTTACAGTTTCCGAACAACTGTGATGATTCAAGGTTCTCAAATGACGCCAACAAAGTGCCTACCAGTTACGGCTTCTGGACAACAAACCATAGGCTGATTGTGTCAACCATTCAGAAGCTGTGCGGTCCAGACAGAAGCTGTACGACGCCAGAATACGAGCACGTGATTGGTCAATGCCTGGATAACCAATAGACTTCTCTTGTACGTTATTGAACCCCTTGATTTCTTCCAATAAACAAACTTCGACTCTTGTGGTCTGTTCCAGGAGTCTGGGTTACGTGGGATAACGTCGTGCAAATGACAGTGTGATTCAATGCTTCTTTTACTTCTGTGATTCCTAATGCGTTATTCGTGATCCGATAGAATAATTTGGACGCAATTCTTTTCTCTTATCTGTGCACTATATGTACTATAGGATGCCATCCCAATTCGCTTTTCTTTTCCAGGTCAACCTTTTAAAAATTCCCTGTTCTTTAAATACGCAGGCGATAATATCGTCGGAATCGCTCATTCTGATGCTTCTGTCGATTGCACTCTTCAATTTGATCATTTTATCCTTACTGATTGAACAACTGCACAAAATCTAACTCGTGATCCCCCAAAATGCGCAGCCAAGCTGTGTTTCATTTCTCTGAGGGGTCCGTTGTGGAAATCTTTTAGAATTCTGTCCCACCGTGCACATATGAGATGACGCTGTTTATCAACTCTTTAATGTTAGCTATATCGGCATGTTATTGAGCCGTAATTTATGTTGTTCTATCTAATTTATCTCTGTATTTGAAAAGGTCAGAAAATTATCATTTTATCCTACACTGTAGAGTTTTATCCGCCTCTCACTTCCTGACCCACTGTTTTCATTTTGCATGTTTTACCCCTTTGGCAGTATGCGTCCCCAGGGAGCCTTGAGAAATACTTTGAGCTGCTCCCCAAATCCTCAACACATTTATCTAGAAGTTACAGGATTCCCCGTGAAATTCTATGTCAATTAGTCGTTTTACGACTTACAAACTCATGTCAGTCGTTATCCACAAAAAGCTTGAACAACCTTTGGCACCTGTTACAAGCACATCTTGTGAAATGTGCGTCTATTTCTTACCCACGATTCCACTGTAACTGTATACTTGCCGAGCAACTAGGAAAGCATCCCTTCTGAACTAGACTTATTCGTATCGTAGATTATGTTTTGGTTCAACTTTGGCAATTATGCTGTTGAATTCTCACTGTTCGGGGTGAATAAAGCATATAATTGACTTGTCTTGCCTCAAACGAGAGGAACAATGCATATTTGGGAAGTTCGTTGACGATATCGCTTCAACTGTTAGATGTGTCTGAAAATAAGCATCCTGTGCACTACCCACCCACACACCCTCACAAACCGACGATCAATTGAAGCAATTAGTTCACTTGCTGTGTAGTTGATCATTAATCTATCGGTTGATTGGATTGTAAAATATGCCTTCGGAAAGGTTACCCAAGGTAACCGAAACATCGGCGAATACAATTCTCTACCGACATCGCTGTGCTTATAACATTGCAACATTCGCAATGAACCACAACACATTGCGCATCGATTTTTCGATACACTCGCAACATCATTTGGTCCTGATATATTAAAAAATCCATCGGTTGTTTCATTTATTTGAATATTAAACTTGCTAGTCACATAGACAGTGGCATTTTGTGGTGGTCGAGTGGCAAAGGTCAACAAAATTGAGACCTGGATGTTTTCAGTTTGCCCCCCGCCATCCCAGTCCTTTACCCCTATTTCTGTAGTTCTCCGGAGAGTCTTTGTAAAGTAGCATCCCGCTTCCTGGACGTTGACTACATTTTAATCGTCGATAAACTAAAAAGGAAGTGAAGTCATTAAAAAATGGGAAATGGCAAGATTTGTGCTTAGTTCATTAATCCCCAGCCCATCACTGGGACTCAAATTCCCTCTCTGTCGGCACGTTCTTGTTGTTCCATTCGCACACCGGCGATTTAGCAGCACAGATTGAAGAAGGCTTAGGCGTAAAACAATACAACTTACGAACATTTAAAATCTTGTGATGAGAAGAGGTCGAAATAGCTGTTTCAGTTGGAATGGCTGATAAATCTAATTGTCATTGCCTCTCATGCAAGACCAATGTCCGAAATATCATGAGGTAAAAAGTTGGTTTCTTCTAATAATGAGGTGTTAAGTAGAGCATTAGCACGCCGACATTTTCTAATCAAATGAAATTACTGTGAATAATAGATTGGACGTGCTTTTCTTAAATTTGGGTTTGTCATACAGAATCAATCCTGAATGTGTAGGCTACCAGAAGCCTGTGGTCAGCGGAGCTGCATGCTACTGGGTGCAGTATATACAGATTGCAGTCTGATGAACGGCCACTCGAGTGGACCAGTCCTGAGGCTAGCTGAGGACATGACGGATTCTCGCTTGGTAAGTGTTCTTTGTGTAACAAAAGGCACATAAAAATCGAATTATCAGATAGTTCCACGTTTCATGATCACTGCCATTGTGCACCAGTGCCCTTTCGATTATTTTCCCCGGCTGATATAAACAGAAATTGAAATTCTTACACCGCCGTATAACTATTATTGATCTTGGTTCGCTTAACTTCCACAAGTGAGTTGAATGTTAACCTTTCCGGCCGTCACAAAACTTCCTATGTTCAGTTGGCGGAAAAGGTACTTGCAGACTACCCTCCTCACACACACACATACACACAGACACATACATACACACAATACTGTTGTGTTCATCCCTCCGCATTCCGACACACTGTCGCAATTAAAGCATGCACAAAAATCTGCCTGCGTTCTATCTTGAGCGTGTGCTACTCAACAGAGGAGAAGAAAGTAACAAGTTTATTCAGTCTCAACCATGGGCAACATGTTATTTTGTGCTCTATGCGAACCAAACATTTTTTCAATTTATCGTATTCTTTGACAACCACTGTCCTTGCACAAGTTTTGCACTATACCAGCATCTTAATAAATGAAAACCGGGGACTCTAGCGAATAAGATCATTACCCCCAAAAGCCTGATGTCCTCTGGGTAGCAAACAACTGTATGGGGGCTAGAGTTGCCGCCCCAAAAAGACCAGATTCTGCAATGTAAGGGATTTCATTGAATCATTTTGCCCCAATCTCACACATTTTTCTTCAAAGGTGAAAATTCAACGTACGACTAACCCATGAAGGTTCAATTGAAACCTGCCTAATACAAGCACAAAATAGTTCAATAAACCTGTAGTAGTTGATTTTAGACAGAATTGTTTATTTAACCGCCTTGAGATGTGATCAAGACTCCAAAAGTACAATGATTCGTCGTTAAGAGGTATGCCTCGATTAGACGATAATTCAGTGTCAGTGGGAGAGCAACACAACGGGGCAAAATCGTGTGAAGCAATGTAGTAACGTTTCAGGTGCTAAAAGTAGATGTAAGCAATCAGAAAAACATGTCGACAAAAACTTTTTTTCTGTTATTCTCACCATTTGACTAGAATGCACAGTTTAGAATGCTAAAATAAGTTTACTGTTTGGTTTCAGAGGGCACATCCGGATGAACCTTTCACGGGTGAGTCAAACTGGAGAGGATCTTGAGGTCAAGCCAATATTTGGTCGAGGTGGCAATAAGGTTTGGCAACCCGTTTTTCTTCAATGGTAGAATTTGTCACTCAATCGCCCCAGCTATGAACACAATTCCTTATTTCACCTTTTCTGATGGATTGTAGACTACGCGCTGAATCATCTGTGTTCAGTGGAGGACAATCAAAGGCTTCCGTTCCGTTATTATTCCTTCTCTCTGACAGCTCAAAGATAAAATGGATGAGAGTTTGAGGAACATAGTAAGACAGAGTAGAGATGTTTGAAATAAAAAATTCTCCATTGTCAATCACAGTCGCGTAGTTACTGGCATCAGCTTTATCACCTGTTTATCACAATGGCTGGCATGTCATGTAATTAGAAACTGTTGTCAATGTAAATTAGAGTTGTCTCACACGTACTTTCGGAGTTCACGAATCAGGCAATAGATACAAAGTGACCTCTGACTTCTCTTGACCTCAAACTCGGGGTTTGTATGGATGAGTGCGAATGACTCGAACAAATTAAGGGTGCGGTTAGTCTCATGGTTGCGGCGTTCGCAATACATGTATCAAGCAAGTCCTTGGGGATGGTTCTCCGAATACGGTAGACCCAGGATTCGGTGTGACCCGCTCAGTTACCTCGGTCCGTATGAAAAACAAGTGACTGTGAATTAAATGCAAATTGATAAGGTTTCTCAAAAATAGCGATTACTATTTGATTTAACTAGTTGTAGCTTTGCTTCTATCTCTAACACAGAAAACAGTTTTCCGATGCATAGTTTGATCCTAAAGATCATATGGTGTCTATTATTTTCCGACTGCAGTTCAAAATTCAACTGCAATTTTTTTCAGTCTGCTAGTATTTCAAAAGGTCTAGAAATAACTCCTTATCTCCAAAATTAAACTATATTTCATATTTCTGACTTTATTTATGTGTAAATTGATAATCGGTGGATTTTATTTTGGGTGATGATGGATGGATTCACCCGATCGCCTGATGAAAACCAATATTAGATCGCTCGATCGACCAAAGATGGTAACGATAAAAAAAAAACATGGACTGCAAAACGTTAGCCAATTGACTATTGGGTTGTAGAAGAATTTCGTTTTTACAAAGGCGTTGCCAAAAAGACGAACAACAACTGTAAAATGTTGCGCTTTTGATTATTTAAGTAATCAGTGACACGAATTCCTGAAATTAATCGTGAGTGACAAGTGAACACACGAACAAGCGAGAATAATTTCTCGTCATCTGTATAAAAGGGAACATCGCACACAGAAACAAAACATAAAACGATCCATATAACAACCAGAGCAGTAGGAAACCCATTTCTTCCAGACCAGAAAGGGAGCCACCACTACATACTCCTCGTGCACTTGAGGCTAAAGAGAATCCAAGTATCACAGCGAAAAACAGCCGCCTCAAAGGTTTGCATAAAATCAGCAATGAGGTGCAGTGTATGTGAGATGCACCGCTTAATTGTGCTGACATTATATAAACACATATATATAACAAATATTTTCCTCCGCGGTTATCTGATCATTGAAAATCAATTTCCATTTCGCATTAAAATCAGGCTTTGCGGGAAACTAACACTGAAAGCCAGTAAATTTCATCGCCGCATAATTAACTTCTTTCAGTTAGATTGTATGGTGTGAGTAGCTGTTGAATCAATCAATAGAGTCCGTAAGTGTCGCAAATCAGACTTTGGCAGGCATAACAAATGACTACTCCCGATTTAGCATACCAGATTCACAAGAGTTTCGGCATGCTGTTTTCAGCCCAGTTGAACTGAACCGGCTTACTTGGCGTGATATTCTGTGCCAAAACCAATTTGCAGCTTTTAGACGTTCGAATTATATAAGTAGAATGTGACTGCTTTGTGAGTGTATGACGACAACTCGGTGAATGAATACGGCCGATGAAACTGTTTGTATTGCGTATACATTAGCGAATCGTCAGTAGCCAACAAACCACCCCAATAAGATCAAAGAAAACTCACTGCGACAGTCTTGTATAAACAAACAACCATCTATAACGGAGTTTCTCTGGGGCCAAGAATGCTTTTTGATGAGTATCACACTGCTGAATTGAAGCAGGCCTTCAATTTCTTGAAATTAAATCGGAAACGAACAGATAGTACAGTCACAAAATTGCATGGTTTTGGTTCCGGACACCATCAATATATGTCAAAGTAAGAATCTGAGTAGTGAGCGACAAATGTACAAAAATTGCTTCTTGTAGGTGAGTGAATAAGATTCTATCGACTGGTGGCATCTGCTCTGGCGAAATTCCCAAATTTCACATTTCGCACTTCTTATGTAACCCTGGAAGATGCCTAGCTGTCAAACACGACATTACATTGCCGAGTAATGCAGAGCCCTTAATCACATAGATTCATTTGTGTGTGTGCAGGCGAGACTGAGTGGAGACTTCCTTGGAACAACGATTCCCTGATTTGAATTGCAAAATCTATCCGCGTAAATACCGTTCGCATGAGTGACAATCAGCACAGACAGTGGAAGTTGAATGATTGAATAGAGTTTAAGTGCCAGTAATTTCCGGCTGTCAGTGCAACAAGGCGATGTGATTAGCTAGCCTCAGACGGATCTGTCAGCAAAACACAGTGTGAGATTGAGCTGATTACTTGTTTCATGTCAGTTGGATGAGCCGATCGAAAAGCGGATTGTGATTGGATAGTGGCCACAGTGTACAAATCAGCAACCCAGAATATCCAGTCAGTAGAACAACGCAACACCACACAACCCTACACTGTTCTGCCTTTGACGGAATTATAATGTACTTCTATGTAGAGTCTCTCGCTGTTTACAATGATCTGAATAATGTTGAAAGTTTATTGTACTGCAAACTGAGGGAACGATCACCCTTTGGGATAAGCTGTTTCATCCTTGCCTATCCTACGTTCCGTATCTCTTCAGTTCTCACCTAATACATTAGGCATTACGAGTTAGACGACCATTCTTTACCAAATAAAAATGAAAGACATCAAGTCTTCTTTGTATATTAGGCATCTTGTGGAAAGCAAAGAAAACCGTGAAATTGATTCACACAATGCCACGGAAATCTTTTGCTAATCCGATCATAGATAATTGCTATTAGCTTCGAAAGCCATTGAGTGTAAATCTAAGGTTCACTTCGTTCGTGGCCACACCGTGCTCGGTTTCAGTTTATGCAATTGATCATTTGAACTAGCTTTTTTCAATTACGTCACAGGACGTACAACATTAACCAGTTCTGTGTTTGATATCTTGGGTAAGTTTCTGGTCCCACTGTACTTCCCACTGCATAAATAGCAATATCAAACACTGTCCCATACACCATACCTACCACTCAGATGTCATTCTGAACTGCCTAACAATCAACCGGTGTGGTCTTCGACAACTCAAGAGAAAACTACCTTGACGGGAGGAAGGGGAATGTTTATCTTTATTACTAACAATCATTAGAGCTTCAAAATCGGCAAAATTTTCAGGGAACATTGAAGCACGTTTTGGTTAAGATTATATTTAATTAACCTTGAAAATTATACTGCTCGAAAAAGAAACAAACATTACTGAACAAAAGTGTGTAAATCCCCAACCTCGGAATTTTTAATTTAGCTTCCTTATTCAAAGAAAAAATCGTTTGAGATTACAGACAGATTTTTAACGTCCAGCCAGCTATTTCACGGGCAGTTCATGGACTAGATCACTGCCTGGATTTGGGCACAATTTTTATTCATTTAACCACCATTCATCTCTGTTATCTTAGAATTCTTTAACGTCCAAAACTGATTACTAAAACATTGATTGATAAACCGCATGACCTCCCCGTGGTACACATTCCTTCCGTTCAGTCAGGATCCACGGTCTGGTCTGACGTTTGAATATACAGTTCCATTCGCGCTGTTCGGTTACACAACAATCTCCGTGAATATTCCCCGAGTCAATTTGTAAATTGTTTTGCGTAGAACATTGCCTCCTTGTATTGTTTAATGTTGATTGTATTTGTTTCGTCAACATCATCAGGTCTACATTAATTCCGTAGTCATTCAGATCTGATTTTCTTATCCATTAATGTTTGCGTAAGATGCTAAAAACTGAAATGTTTGTTTCCACACTCATGGACGTCACGAAAACAGCGCAATGTGAATTCTAAGTCGATACTGGTTCCGCAAAAGACCGTAAATTCCAGGTGGAGGATGAAACTGGATTTACTACACTACCAAAATGAAGATGCGAACAGTTCGGTTGATCATCAAAGAAAATTATCATGGATACCGTTTCCGTAAAATGAGAATGTCTGTACTTTTCAACAACGAACAGATAACTCTAGCATTCACTGCAACAGTTGAGTTGATATGGTATGATAGGATACATTATTTTCCTTAAGATTTTATTTATACATCAATTAAATAATACAAATTTACAATTGCTTTTATATCTTATATCTAGCTTGTTTCGCATAATGACGAAACGTGTAACCGAACATTTCGGATCTCGTAAAGAACTGCTTCATTGCATCGAGATGAAAACCAGCGATGAGAGAGAGCGTGGACTCAAACAGTCAAAGTCAAAGTTTTATTATGGGCGTTACTTACAAGCAGATGCTTTTCTTGTCCCATAGGGTGTTTACACGAGTTGAATTGTAAAAATGATGAACGAAATTCCATATGATGTATTTGATTGTGTTATATGTGCTCATGGATGTTAGAATGCAATGTGTGTTAATGATTCGCCAAGTTTTACCTTGAAAGAATCAATCATCTTGGCACAAACGACGTGAGATGGTAAGGAATTCCGGGCAGTGTACACTCTGACGGCGAAGGAATGACGTCGACAGTCCAGTCGAGATTTTTGGAATAGTAACTTGAATGGATTTTGCCGTAGATGAAAGTTTGTTGGAAACGTCAAAAGTCGGCGATAAGGGTGGTTTGGGTTGTGTAATATTTGGTACACTAAAATTAAGGCCCCTCGAATCCGACGATACCGAGCAGAGTATAGGCCAAATGACTGATTTTTTCTCATGTATGAATCGTAATAGAGTCCTTTGACCATCTTCGTGGCAAGCCTTTGTGGACGCTCCAAAATCTTATAATGACGTTGTAATCATGGATTCCAAGTTTGGATGGCATACTCAATATGGGGCCGGATGTATGCGGACAGCAGCCGTGAGAATAAAGATGGTTCAAAACGACCGAAAATACGTTTAAGTAGACCGATATGTTTGATTGCTGTTGATGACGCCCTGGCACGGTTAATAGAACAGCTCAGATCTTCGTGGATTATCATACCCAAGTCCTTCTCTGTTGACGCGCGAGGCAGTAATCCCTTTCCGAGGAAATAAGGAAACCACCCATGGTGGCGTAGAGGAATTACCTTGCATTTTGAGACTTTAAATTGAATGTTGTTCTCAATAGACCATTTGTGAGCTGCATTCAATGTTTCTTGGAGTTCTAGCGAACCCCCACTGTCTGTCACTGTCTTCCAGATTTTGACGTCGTCTGAAAACAATAATGTTTGTGGTCTCAGGAGGTTCAGTAGGTCGTTTATGAACAAGAGACCAAGCACAGAACCCTGGGGACCCCGCGAGAAGTGGCGATAGGGGCGGACAGTGAATTAGAGACTCGAACTGAGATGGTCGGTTGTTGGAAGAACGCAGCAATCCAACCAAGAGCGAGGTCTCTGATACCAAAATTGTACAGTTTACGGAGCAGTATTTCGTGATTCACCCGATTGGAGTTTCAGTCAGTGCTAACTGATCCAGAATCGATTGATTGCTGCCAACTTTGGACGACTCCTGAGATAGTCAATGACAGTAGAATATAATATATGTTTAGATACACCATTGTACGTTCAATAAAACCAAAGCAAAAGAAGTCCGAGGACATAGTGGTATCGCTCCTGGTAAAATGTAACATTAACAATCGCGGTGCTAACAATGTGGAATAAAATTCACGTGAGTTTTATTTGGCATTTGAATCACCAAAAATTGAAAGCTGAATGATATGTATGTGATGACGAAAACTCATCGAGTCATGGTTTAAATGTGCCATTTCAGGTATTGAATTATCTTGCTTAGATCATGTATGATGGTGGGTGCACAATGTCTTCCGAAAAGGTCACCGTCCCCATTTCAGTATAAACAAGCACTAAGACCTGACGGTCGTCTTGCCCTATTTGTCAACTGCAACACCGATCTACGATGGTTTTGTGATTTAAAAAATAATAATATAAAGGGTTCATAAGTTGATGATAAAACAATTTATAGTTCCATTGGATTATGGGACAAGGACGCAATTAAAACAGCTGCGAGAGCACGCATAGTAGAGCTTAAAAATAGATATCCAGGCTCCAGCTGTAAGGAATTAACTGTTGATAAAATGTCCAAAAGCTTTTCCGATTAATCTGACTTGGTTTATAGCTGCAAAAGGACACTCTGGTGGAATCGACCTCAACATCCCTCCAGATTCACGTGTCAACAGTTGGTTTCCAAACTCATATGAAACGGAACCATTGTGATGTGTTCGTCCAAACTGACATTTGCTACAGTTGGTGTTTTAGCTGGCAGACTACTTTTGAGCTGCGTCATGTGCTCCCTAAGAAGCGCCCTGTTACATTTTGACGTCATCTGTAAATAGTAAAGTTGAAAATCTGGGATAGTATCGAGGAATAAACTATCAAGTCAATGAGAAAGCTTGTCTAACTATGGAACACTGTATGAACTGCTTTAATGCAGCCTGACAGGAAATGACATCGACTTAGTGAGAATGAAAAGAAGTCAGTCAATCCAACTGAGGACCGGTTTTCGTGCTTCTCTGTGAGAAGGAATTGCCCGTCGATTGATACTTTGTGTATTCTGGGGGTGCATTAAGCAGTGGACATCTAGTCCTTTCCAGTAAAGAATAAAATTTGGCTCCAGGATTTTCAGTTTTAACTTTCTGTTCAAACTAACTTGACTTTTATTTAGATAAGATACATCCGCATTTTAGAGACTTAAGCACAGACTGTACATTTTTATTTATTCGAATGCGAAAAGCATAAAGGCTGAACTCCGAAAGATCATGCATTCTGCGCGTCACAATTGTGAAAGAACCGAAATGCGACAAATCCGGACTCATTTACTTCCTTTTTTATTTGACACGTATGCAATACTGTAGTTCACATTAACATGGAAGGTGTCATGACCTAATAAACAACTGACAAAATGTGCCCCTTCATACAGAGCGGGTTAGCGCTGATGATAACACGCTCACTATGACCAGTCACGGTTGCTATCATTTTGTCTTTCTATTTTGTAACCACTCTCAATATGAAAAACCTAGAATATTCGTACGTTTCTTCAGTTTGTTTGTACAAACAGTTATTATTACTTTTTTGTTCACTATACGTGTGCGTTTAGAGTCACGAGTGTTCGTTTTAGTGAGCAAAGAAAGAAGATATCATAAGATACATACAGTCAGGTTTATTCTTCTTTATCAATTATGTGATAAATAAAGAAGCGAAAATCGAGATAAGATTTAAGTTTAATGAATATGTCATGTACCCGTGAAAACAGTGATGGAAACAGGGTTTAAGGTTTGTTCAGAGCCAAGTCAAGGCAAGCCTGAGTCAGTTGATTTTGTGTGCTTAGGAGTGGTGTGCATTCTGGGGTAATGTGCCAACAATTTTTAAATTTCATTACACAATACTGCTTATTTACTTATTCAGTTTACGCTCGATTTTTCTGGTCACCCCTTGATTGATTTTACCATATAGATCGACATATTTTGCATAAAGCACTGGGAAAATTACATCAAATTCTAGCCTCTTGTAACATCTGTCTTCTTTCAATGCTTAAGAATTATACGATGGAATCACAGTCTCGTATTTTGTTTCAGTGTTTTGATAAATAAAACATCACTTGTCATTATGGTCATTTTAGATGGGTGTGAGTAAATCAAAATATATAAATACATCAAACTGTGAAGATGATCACTTATTTCAGCCGATGACTTCTTGGTGAATATCACCCGTGCAGCTCCAATGAAGTGATCACGTGATTGGCGATCTTTTGTTCCATTTCAAAGGACTTTCACGTTCGGTTCATCAGTCTAATCAAGTGGATGCCCTGATGAGACCGTAACCGTTGGCGACCCGCATTCGTTTTATCTGAGTGCGCTCGTATTTCACTGAACGCTTTGGGTTCATGGCGTTATGTTCCTCTACCTTACAGGTGTACTGCAACCCACCCACCCAACCCCCACTCGCACACAAATAACCAAGGAAGATATGTTCGCCATTGATTCCCCCAAATCCCGTCTTCGCGACTCCCCATAGAGCTGCACCCCATCGTCTTGTCGTCCGTTCAGCCTCGTACCATTTCGAGTCACCGAGAGTACAAGCAGGGGGGGGGCATTTCGTAGCACATTCGTGTCGACTCCGCTGCGCTGCGCAAG
>UZAN01042166.1:33320-47820 GCA_900618425.1 Echinostoma caproni
TGCGCAAGCTCGGAGCACGTTTGCGTTACAGTAGTAGTCAAGTCCAAACAATGTTGTACGGAGTTATATTGCTTTGAACTTTCAGTTGTTTACATTTAATACTATTTGACAATCTTCTTGGCGGAGGAAATAAACTGAATATAGATCCATTTTGATACTAAGGTAAACTGACGTTCAAAACTTTTTGGTTCGGTTTTTATCAATCCCGCACACGATCAGCCCACACCACTGACTGTATCGGATTGCAAATGACTTTTGTTTGGGATTTTTAGGTTTCCCCCGTAACGAGAGTTCCAAAGGCTTGAAAAAACCAAACCCATTTGCTAGACAGTAAATTACGTTGTAATTTCACGCCGCTTGTTTTCAGTCTGATATTTTGCCGGAATAGTAGGGGTTTTGCAAAATATTTGCATTTCTTCTTTCATAAAACTTCTTTGTTCACACAACGTACCCGTTTAGCCGATTTTCTTCTGTTTTTTCTATTTACCCGCCTAATTTTTGGTAATTTTACTTTTTTGGCCCCTCGAGAGGCGATCGCTTTTCTTGTAACCACTTTGATAATTTGCGTCAAAACCTTGCACACACCAGGTTTTGTTTACACCTCGGATCGTTCAGACTAACGGCACTAGATTTGTGCGCCCAGATGAGTGTTGTACTATTTCTGCCACAACAAAAAAGATTCAGTGAAACCTATTTAATGTCCGGAGAACTCTAAAGAATGGATTGTATCTGAGTTGGTGGAAAGTGCCAGAAAACGGTCACATTATTTCCAAGGCTTATGAGCACTCACCAACGTTGTTTATTATTAAAGCAATTACTTATCCTCACAAATGGGATTGTTATACTATCTTACAAATTACGATTGGTGTGTTCAGATCGTCCTGTATAAGCATCCATTTATTTGTGTGGGTCTATAACACGTTTGAGATGTTGAGTTCATTTTTGCATACCGTTGTCTGGACCTGTTGGGAACAGACTGTCGTGTGTTGTGTAAATAAAAACAGCAAACCAACGACTTGCACTGCATGCTGTAATTCATACGCACACGCCAATCTGATATTCTGTTTTTAAACTGCCTTCAGTCAAAACAAAGGTGAAAAGTGCACGAGGCTTCTCACCGATCGATTGTATGGATTCCCTACACAGTACACAATGACTATGTACACATTCGTCTGTGCTACTGAAGCAAAACCTTGAATTGCTGTTTTTATATCTATTTTGTACTGTAAAACACTTTGAATGATCCAGAAGCACATAATTTACCCGACAGTTATAGCTAAGCGCCTAAACCTTGTGATTAATCATTTTTTAGATTTTGTTTGATCAAAGCTCCATATAATAATGCATTCATATCAATGGAGATTGATAACTTTGAGATTAGTTTGCATGCTTTTGCAAATTTATTTTGACGTGATTTTAGACTATAAGATGCGAGACAGCATTTTTCCTGGCACAAATGGACCATTCAAACAACATTTTTTATTTTATTTTGGAGCCAAACTTATCCATTCATTCCATGCGGTATTCTTCCTTCAAACGTTAAAATAATCAAACAATGATGAAACTCTAATACAACTAACTCTTCAGCATCAAAATGGTTCCTGTGATGTATGCTTTGACTATAGATATGTAAACTCGCTTCTTGTCTAAGAAGAAACTGCATCATTGTGCAAACGCACTACGATTACTTTAGCATCTACGTGAACAGTGCATCTCACAGCATTCAGTGATTTTTGTGATATTCCCACAAACGCGATTCGGCAAATCACCTGCCGGAAAACACACAAGATTGTGTTTCCGCTCAAAAATGAAATGTTTACTTTTAGAAGAGGTTTTATTGACTTTCTTTTCCTAAGCGATCGATAAAGTTAGTTTTTTCCCCGCAAATCCGCCCAGTCAAAAAACGAACACATCAGATGTTCTGTCGCTGTGCTGATGCATTACACTTGTCATGAGCATACAGGTTTTGACCAAACTCGTGCAACACCCTGACACTTTGATCACATTTGTTCCTCCCAATGCTTCCTTTTTTCCAGGCCTCATTCACGGAATTGAATATGACATTGCCCCACATCAGATGCAACATATCTGATATAATACCCACTTATGCCTTTGCTTCCATTAGCCACGTACCACTAAAATGTACGATTTCATTGTTTTGATGATGGTTGCCGGTGCATCAGTTGTAAAATAACAAAACACCTTAGAAAACGTAACTAGATTTATTTCACTAGAATGACTCATGGACTTCATGAACTTTCATCTCGTCCATGTTCCATTTGCCCTTCTTCATTTTTGAGCACTGCAGGCATACCTCAAGGTCAACTGTCTATGCTCAACTTGTATGTTTCATGGACTATGTTTTTAGTTCTTTCAGTATTGTAGATAATGCGTGATTAGTTTGTAACCAAATAATTTATCAATTTATTCAAGTTAGAATTTTTTCAATAATTTGCTCATTTACTGTGCACTAAATGAAAAGAGACAAGTAAATCAGAATACATGGGCTCAACTTAATTGACACTCTCATAGAACAGGAACCATTTAGTAAAATGAATGCATTCCCATGCTGCTTTGCTTAAAATATTTTCCAAATCTGAGCCCTAACTTTTGAACTACTACAAATTGTATTACATCGCTCAAGGTCACGCTAATTCAAATGGTGACAGAAGAGAACCAAGAACACAGAAGTGAGAGATAAAATCAGGAAGGAATATACTTTACCCATAGCGATCAATATACAAGTGTGATATTGAAGACTGAAATGTATTTTCAAAATGAGAATGATGTTGCACGAGTTTGATCAACAACTGTTTTGTTGTGTTTTGTGTATTCGTGCTAGAATTACTGTTTCATCATCAAGCCAATATACTAAGCCATTGGATTCGCATTAAATACAACTGATCCCCTCTCCTAAGCCTAAGAGAATTCTGGTTTTACGGCTAAAATTTAGCACTCGTTATGTTTCATTTATAAAATTATGAAATTTCAAGAACATTAGTCACCTGCGAAGTTTCTGTGCGTGCGGGAGGAAGGGTTGTTACTGATGATACCCACGGGAAGTGAACCCCAAACCAGAACCACATTACACGAATTCACGAGGCTCTAAATTTGCACACAATTGCCAAAAACATGGCTAGGTCACGAAGACATGTTTTGGTCCCGCAGCCGATAGTCCCTTCCAAGATCCACGCACTACAAATGAGTCCCGAAAAGAACGAAACAGCTGTCTATATCTTTATCAATTTAAGATGTCCCGATGTCAATTTAAGATGTCATGTTGCTATGTGGATAGTACCTTGCATAGAACAGGGTGAAAACGTGACCTCAGTCATGTTGTGAGGACGCAACATGGTGTGACAAGCTGCACGTGAAAAATATCATCGGAAATTTCCAGAATTGACCTTGATCCCCCTTCGCCCTGCGCTGAACCCAATTGAAGACGCACGGAGTGTGGTCAAGCAGAGAGTGAGACAAAGGATGAGTGAGTATTACGGTGTATTACTTACGGGAGACCCTTCTGGCTTAATGTCCAAACAAGTGCGGGAAGACCAACGTTCATAATGTTACCTGCTAGGGTGAACGAGCTGATTTCCTGTTGGTCAGGTTCTTTAGGGGTGCATCGCATCAACCACTTGCACTGAAAGCTTCAGTCATTTGTCTGACGGAGTGCCGACATACCGAGGGTGGATAAGAAGTGATTAAAATCGCCAGTATCATTCGACCGCTTATCTAGGAACACTGCACCTGAAGTTGGCACCACACTTTGGTTACAGTATGACGGTACACGGCCACACACTGCTCTGGTGGGGAAAAATTTCCTCTATTCGGAACTTAAACGCAGGCGGATTGTCCGAGGAGGACCAAGGGAATGGCCTCTAAGATCACCTGATCTTTCTCCCTTGAATTTCTTTCTGTGGCCATATTGAAAGCGAGCCGTTTATTCCGGAAAACCGAGTACGATCAAGGAGCTAAAATAGAGTATTGTTATAATTCCAGAAGGCGGTGCTAGTCGAAGATAGTCGTTCATTGCCAATAACAGTCAGGGTATGGCTAAATTGTCAACCGTACAACAAAATATCTCATTTAGAAAAAGGCTGCAGAATTCCCACAAACACAGGATGTGTAATGTAACGGTCCACTAATAGATGCGCATTCTTGTGTTCACCGTACCAAACAGTAACAGCTTGCTTGCTCCAGCAGGCCTTGTTGATTTTTGGTCGTTGAAAGAAACCGCTGATCACATCTTTTTGCGTACTACTCACAAGTGAGAGGTATCTCACGACAGTATCGTCTCGCAGTACAAAACTATTCCAACTGCTTCTATTCCGAACGTGGTAGAAAGCTATCTTCACCGTATTTTGTTATGCGAGCAGCAGGATGGAAAATATATTGAACGACTTTTAAAATAAATATGTATTTTTCAATAACGTTTTTTCTCACCTACGGAATTCAATCTCCGACGTAATTAGCAAGATTGTTCAACACGAGAGAAAGCCAGTTGGGAAAATGCCAAAAAGAGTTTTGCGTTGGCCTATATTAGTGGGTATTGTAGTCCATACTAAGGACAAATTCAAATTTTTTCCATGCTTATCCGTTTACAGAACCCGCTAAGAATTTATAGTTCGTGTATCTTAGACGAGTCAAACGCTGGCCTCGTGTCATCATCGCTTGAGCATTTTTCATTCCGAATTTCCCACATGGTGTACCGTTTCACAACTGATCCTCTTGGGGTGATTCGCTACCAACACAGGCTGCATGGGATTCGGAACCTATCCTCCTCCTGTGCCGGCCCGAAAATCACACGACCGACCGGGTTCATTTATCGATCGGTCAAATAGTTCAGCCGCAACAAGGGACCTGGTGCTTGCCCCTTTTCCGTAGTATATGATATCGGTCGCAATGTTGCGTCATCACGACATGACTGAGATCACGTTTTCACCCTGCACTGTGCAATGTACTATCCACATAACATGATATCTCAAATTGATATTGTAATATCTTCAACTGATATTCGGACATCTTAAATTGACATTCGGACATGTTAAATTGAAAAAGATATAGTACATTGCAGCGGTCATCAAACAAAAGCCCCGTAACAAAGATACAATTAAAATGAAATGGAAATAGTAAACCACCTAATTCACCCCGTAGAACAGGATTTTATCAATCTGCGGCTTTCCGGGAAAGTAAAGAACCGAGATCGCCAGAGTATTGACGGGATCGAACCACAAAACCAGTGGGCTGTTGTGGTGGTTGCCAGTATCAACAAAGGGTTCGTCTTCGAGCTAGAGCTTTACGTTAAGCTGAATGGACAGATTTGTGACGAATTATCAGAAATGGGACCCGGGAAAACAGACGTCAGACCAAATACTAAATTACCAATGTATGCTCGCCAGAAAATCTTTCCTACGTTAAAATGATAATGCGTTCCGCATTTGCAGGGTTGCGTCAAAAGTTATATAAAATTAAATTGTACGGAAAATCAATATCTATTGTTCAAATTCGCCTTGATGTCATATTGTAGAAATGAATCACTTCATGACGAAACGGAAACACCTATATCGCAAATCATAAATCACCTAAGCTTGACCGCTTTGGTAAACGTCGTCTCAATATTCTGCTTATTTTTAAATGAACCGAGGAAACGGCATTTTATTTCCCTCCTGAGGCACTTCTTGGTCAAGATTCAACTCCATTGCAAATGCTGAGGAAACGTGCAGTATAGTGGCAATACTCACCGCTTCACTATTGAGCATTACTGCTGTGGAGTGTTGTCGCCGCCTTACAACTACTGTACGTTTTAGTAACTCGGAGACTCAGGTGAACCTCCAAAAGATTTAAACCCCAATAATATGGTTTTGATTTGGCCAAATAATAAAGGACTGAGTGGCTCATTTATATATCAGGTAATTGTGATTGTATCAGATTTAGTTCACTCCAACTTTCACTGAGCTGCTTCAACGGCACACGGTGAGTTTCATCCTTGTCGTATTACACAAAACTGAGATATTAAGGTGCTGGGAATAAATTACTGAAAACTTACGCTAGCCTATGCTTTGTGATTTTCTTGTTATGTGGAGTTTATTTTGTATCCTTAATCGCTCCGTTCGGTCGAATCTTCGATGATATCAATGGCCCTGATATGCTAAATTGCACATTTCAACACTTGGAAAAACAATTTCGTGTCCGTTTGTTTCATTGATAACAAAATTATTGTTCTCCTTCCACATTAGAAGTTTTTGGGACTGCTCAAAGAATCACAATTATTTCAAAATAGATGTCGATTATCTAAATGATCTCGTTTGTGCTAATCATTTCAAAAATCACGGCCGATTTCAAAGCCGCTGTATCATAAGTTTGGGATGAAGAGTAACTCTAAGGAGCCGCGTCGATCCACAATTATTTTGCATGAATATTGCGATGTTTTCTAGCACAATGAGTCAAATTCCGCTTCAGTTGATCTTGGATGAACTAATCGAGCTATTCACTTGCAGCACCATACCATTTTTAATCACATCTAATCGAGGCAAACTTTCTTCGAACTGTGACAAAGCCGAATTATGTTTCACCAATATGAGTTGCCCCCATCCGAATCGCTACTACTCACAAAACAGCGTTCCACTTTCTTTTTATCACAGTAAGAAAAAGACTCCGGGAAAAAGCGAGAATCTGAATTTTCCAGGTCACTTTATGAACAAAATTGAACTAACTAACCGGTATCTTGAGAGCAGCAACAGATCAGCAACAGATCAAAGGCATCATGTTCACACTTTGGATCATGTGGTCTACATCGATCTCCTCTGCACCGCTGTTTGTGACTGAATTTCACTTTTAAACAACCTTCCCCCGTGTTTTGGCACATGAACATTTTGCAGTCAAATGCAGCCATTCTTGACCAACACGTTCGCACTGACTGTGCTCAACTCGCAGATGCGCAGAGATCTAATTCACACGGGTTACCCCCACCAATGAATGTTACACCTCCTTCGCGGACCTGTCGAAGAGGTGGCATGACTAGTGCCTTTGCTAAAAATTTGCCCTCGTGAGGACAAGTATAATACAAACAGTTGATTTCTCTCCACTTTGTTTTCAAATTTCTATCTTGCTAACAAGTTGAGAACCAATCGGTTGGATTCGACTGACTCAGGTGACAATTTTAAAGGTGTTCAGACAGTAAAGAACGCTCTCACTCTCTCAAACGAATCACCATGATTTGGTCATTCATGGGATTGTGTCATGTTTATGATACAAATTGAGTGAAATCAACTAATGTGTACGGTTTGTATTTGAAGGTAAAACGTTAGTTTTGGAAAAACAAGAGAAGCTTGAGTTGAAGAAATCAAACACCGCGATATGAGCACAATTAATATTGGCCAATATTTTTTTAGTTCCTCTGCACACGATTCTCTCTCCATGCTGAAATCAACTCATCCCAAATTAACTCATTGATTGGCAAAATAAACTAGCCCTACTCGTGTGAGAGCTCTCGAATCAGAAGATGTATTCCATCTGAATGATTATATATCCAGCACACCGATTATACCTGTTAATCTCTTGCGTCTTAGGCCATTGTTCCTAATATTCACTAACGTACCGCTAGAAGAAGCTGGGGTGGAGATTTGTAAATAAAATGTTGTCGAAATGTGTTCCGTTCACCACTAGTGACACAATGTATCGTCAACTAGATGGAGTGGCTATGGAAAGCCCATCTAAACCAATCTCAACCAAAATATTTATGTCGAACATTAAAAACAAGATTGAATGTGATCTAGAATCTGCGGTTGTTATATTGATGAAATCATTCACAGCTCCAAACGAACCAAATGTTAAGGTTCTCGTGAACGAATAGAATTAGCGCGCAGAAATATCAAGTTCATGTGGGATGTAAATACAATGATTCACTACGATTCCTGGACCGGTTATTGTCTGGATCAGAAGTTTATGTCAATAGAGAATCAGTTATACTTCGGAAATTTCATTTCCATAGATTGCATCATTAGGTTTATAGGAACTCCACAGGGGGTGCCCTCCCTGTGGTTTTCGGTCGTGTCAGTAGCTGAGCTAAGAGAATGGACCGTAAGTTGCTTACAACTGGCTATCCCATGTCATTTACGCGGAAAGATAGCAACCACAGTTCCTCCTTCACCAAGCCCAAAAACCTAACGGTCGAAAAGAGTAACATATAAAGGAGACGATGTAATTTCAAGGGTTGACCTTCAACTTCGTGGTGCAGCTTAGTCTACGTATCATGCCTCGAAGCCGATCTTGTTCACAAGACAATCGACCAACTATATCGATGAAAGCTAGACAGATTCAATGATTCAAGCGTCTCCAGTTGCTCTTATCTTTCTGAATGTACTTGTGGTTCACAGCACATCCGACTGAGACTGAAAGCCGATTATTGGCCAGAATGAGTGAGCGTGTTCTAAGATATCTGGATGTTCCAGTAAACGTAGTCTCACGATATGCGTTGGACACCGTGCACTGTTTCAATAAGCTCAAAACTGGCATGTTATCTTTCAACTTTACACACAAAGGATGCTTCTCTCTATTGACTCGGTTATCTTTAACCGGGTGAGGCCCGCCCTTTGGGATGCAGCTGCTATTGCCATGGTATCTTGAATGACCCTTTCCCTCAGCGCATCCATTCCCCTACTCCCACCGTTGAGAGACAGACCACTTTCCGTATTTTCATATATCTCTATATATATTGACCTATTTACTGTGTAAGCTGTGTGTATCGACCCCAATTTAGATGAACTGTTTTCCTGTTTGGTAAAACTCAGTCACCCCTTAACCTTCTATTGGTCTTAGTATGCTTCTTGTAGTCGGTTGATTGAGGGCACCGTAAAGTGATGACCAATTCTGTTTCACACTGCGTTACTGGGTTGATTCCAAAACATCCAACGCGAAAAGATACTTTTGATGTCTCAAAGCTGAGTCAAAAGCCGGTTTCTGAATCAACAACTATGCAACTAAACTCCATGCTCATAACTGTTACTTTACAGAAACTAGCCACTGACCAATATATGGTAACTAGAGATAATAGCTGAATGCAAGGTTCACTCAATCAGGAGTATCTTAAGTGGAAGATAAGGGTTACCGCATCAATTGATACAGAACGGTAAACATGTATAAACGGCTCAGCTAAACGGCTTTCAGAAGCAATGAGTTTCTAGAAACGGACGTCGCATCAAAACAATGAAAAAGATCGAGTAACATTACTCGTATTGGGAATATAAACCATAACCAATTTATTGGGGTTGACACATATGCAGCACGGCCTACACTTGTCATTAGAGATAAAACTTAAGTTTGTTGACAAGGCCGGTCGGGACCAGTCACCACGAGCCGGTGAGGCAATCAGTTCGATTAAGTAGACGCATGCACAAAACTGAAGGTCGTGAAAGTAGATGTGTGTTGTGCGTACACATAGAAAATCAATCATAATGATTGTGACCCGGAGGACAGATGGATTGTGCGACGGCATACAAAGGAACAGCAAGAAAACAGGGTGATGGGTAGACACGATAGATGAACCAGAATGCGATCTATAAACAAAAAAATAGTGACTGAATAAGTTGACCATTTGTAAAGTATCAGCACAACGTGGTGAACGAGATCTTTTTCGTTGATACACGTTGGTCCACCATACGGCAAATAATCTTACAATACAAAAGTAAAGTATTCTAGTGGTACAACAAAAGTGTTGGTACATCAAACTCACCGAAATTGAAGTGGGTCAATAGGGGAGTAGTGCGTACGTTGTAACGTGCGGTCACTTTCAAAAAATCGGCTTGAGGAGCAAATGATGGTTGTTATTTAATAGATACTTTTTACATTAACAATAATAAGAGGCTTGGAAATGGACTTAGAAGTCTTCCTCTTTCCCTTTGGTTGGAGTCACGTTCTTGGTCTGGGTGTAAATATAGAGAAAAGTTCTACCACCACTACTACCAACACCAGGAACACCCGCATCATCACCAAGAACAGTAGTGTCATCAACACTAAATCCTTTCTGATCTCTGGTTTCCTAAATTCTTCCTGATATAATGCAGCAAACGCAAATTCAAATAAACTACACGAAATTTGTATGACATTTGCTGACATTAGCACTCATGCGTTATCCTCAGAAATATCTGACTTCGCTTGGAATAAATTAGTTTTGAAAATTGCGCATTGATTAGTACTAAAGATACTCTGTTTACTACAACAATATTTTTCATCATGCCGTTCACATAATCTGAAGTTGCGTGAGAATGAAGGGGTCAGCAGCAGCCAGGTTAGTACAGTAACCAGTTGAAACAAACGACACGCTAAAGGTTTAGAAAGTAACAGTTAATGGATAGCGGCATTATTGTTCGAATTTATTGTACAATAAATGATTTTCGGTTTGACTTTTGAGAAACTTGATGAAATTCGAAAACCACAAAACAACAAACATCACCCAACGTTCATATCAGAGGACTTCCGTTCAAACTAGTGGTCTCGAAATGCCGATTGGAGTGCCGGTGTCAGTCAGCCGCTTAGAGATTGTGTTCGGTCTGAAACACTCTCTCACCCCACGTCGTCCGTGCACCAAGCGTTGAATCTTTTAAACTGAGACTTGATGAAATATTAGCACGCCTTACATTTTAACATAAGTGTAGCTGCGTATAGAAGTGGAAGAAGCCCGGATCATGTGAAATTTTTAAACGTGGAATTGTATACAACAGTCTCTTAACCACAACGTGAAACTATGAGACGAGAAAGACATGACCTTGAATAAATAAATAAATACTTTGAAACTTTGAAGGCCTGTTTCCAGGGCTTTGACCTGTCTGAATAATGCAGTAAATCACATATGAATAAGAGGAAGATGGGGAAGAATGGGGTAACATAAAAAGAAGCAACGTGGGGTAGATGTCCCCCCTCCCTCTATTTTGGATAATGATTAAGACGAAAGATTCACAAAAAAGTAAACGGAGAGCCATGGAATAACTTTATGATTTTACAAACTATTTTATTACACAAGAGAGTGAGTTGCAAATGTAGATTTCGGGAGGCTTTTGTTGTCGATGCTAGGATCCGGTTCTCATCCTGCTTAAATTGTTGTTCTGGAATCTGGTACAGGGTGTAAAACGCCCCACTCAGGTACATAGGTTGACCTGATTCAACAATGTGTGGATCGACTGAACTCACTTGTCTGACCTCAAGGCTTCTCATTGTCAAGCGTCCGTTCGTGCGACTAATATAAACCGTTTTACAGGAACAGAAAAGAATATCACAGATCCGTGACGGTAAACGTATGAACCCTGAGTTGAGGTCTTATGGCGAATCAGAATGGGAAACAAGGACGGTGTTAAGCCACACACATGATCTTGTTGACCACGGTTGTCAGCATTCAAGTAACCAGTTTCATCACAGGCTCACCTATAAATGCTACCTCTTGTAGCACGCGTTTTAGGTGTTTTAATATGCTGTGCACAAATCAGTCCGGAATAAGATTTTGCTTTCCTGTTCAGCGTCCTTTATCTCTGTTCTCCTCGCTCCATCGCACCCCGCCACACACATACACATTCAGCCGCCATTTTAGAATTCGTCACCCCAAAGAACGACACTGATCAGTTCACCGTTCACTCACACTGTAGGTGACCCGCTGAAGAGAAGTTTGTCGAGTTAAAATAATACGCAACGGATTTGATATGGTTTCATTTTTCACTGAAAAAACATCTGATCAGTATAGATATTCCATTGGCATATTGATTGACTTTCCAAGCTCGGGTTTTGTTCTCTAGTGGAGAGTAAAACATAAACAACACACAACCAAGGTTTTTTCAAGTATGTACTTGAAATCTATGGACAGCCCATCGATATAGATCACAAGCGCTGACCTTTTCCGATTTCTACGTACGCTCTATGATTTGCTCAGTGAATTTCAGACACAAGCTTTGGCAAAAGCATCATTTTTTACGTATGAAAACGTTTTCTGGTGAACCTACTAGATCCACGTTTGCCATCACTAATCTGTCTGTTTTGTAGTAGAACTAAGTGGATTTGTTCATGCACGACATGGGTGCTCGTCATTTCAGAATTCGATAAAGGAAAACCAGGGATACATTCTGCGCCATTGATTGGCCTAAGTCTAAGCATTTTTCACTAGTTATTGCCTACCAACTATTTGTGCTTTATTTATCTTGGTAGTTGAAGGACACTGACAGAAGCTTTGGTGCTCTAGAGTAACGCTAGCAAGTACGGGCGAAATAAACTTTCAAGTATCAATCTGTAATTCAGTAGCAAAACTGTTATTTCCTCCGTAGAACAGCACGCTGGTTCTAAATTATCGATTTCGATTTTAACCGTGAAGAAAAAGCAGTTCGCAATAATTTATGACGTACTGCATAACACGTACAGATGACACTGATAGAACTGACTTTAATAAAAGTAAATAAAAGTAAACAACAGTGCCTAGTGCCAATGGGCTAATCCACACAATCATCATCCAAATTGATTGAGCCATTCGCACAAGGTGATAACCGTCGACCGTGTATAGTTCAAGGGTAAGGGTTTGAAGTCCCAGCCCGAAGAATCATGGTTCTAGTCCTGACAGGGACACAAAAGTACGCACTGCTGACGAGTCCCAAATAGGACAAAACAGCTGTCCAGTGCTCATTGTCGGTTATCACAAACATATCCATCGCATTTAAATGCATTCCCAAAACCAATATCATCAGCAGTGCCTGGGTCCTGTGAAAAACCGAATTCGTTCATCATTCACTCATCATCTAAGTCAGATTTATTATCTCTATTACTGGAAATACAAAAGCTCTTTTAGTGTATTCTGATTTCAACTGGTCACATTTGCAATGCAGGCTCTTCTCGTGTTATGAAATAGATTACAGCACACAATGTCTACCTGCAGTGAAAAATTCGTTGTGATCAGCTTCACATGGGTACTCTGCACTATATATGCGTACAGAAACTGTCGTGGTTGAGCAGAAGGGCTACACTTGCCCGAATACGTCCATAAAGTATTCCATAAACTACGTTGCTCATTTGATTGGTTCACCTAAAGCTGTGTCGGTTTCAGGCAGCTGGAAAATATAAGCTTGTGGGTCACTGCAAATTCATTATCCATCCATCACAACATCACTGATGTGAGCCTGACCGAAGTGCAGCATCTTTGGGAGACAGATAACGGGTCAGTTAGATATTCTTTTATCGGTAGGAAATAGATACGAGAGAATTACGAGAGAATTAATGTATTTGTATAAAATTATGATAGCTGCTATCTTGGTATCTTCAAAGCATGACAAGAGTCTGCATCGATAGACCGTTTAACTAAGAATGAATTGCCCTATACGAAAATGAAGTGGAAAGAGCTATCAGCAGATAGTCAAATAAACTCGTCCAATTACAAAATCACATTTTTGCGCTTCGCACAGATCTGATTGGTCAAGAATTCCAATAGAATTTGCATAAATATAAAACTTTATCACTCTCTACATATGCCTCTAAGTTGGACGGGTTAGTCGAATGTGAAAAGATCAGTGCTATCGCTGTAGCCTTGTAGCTCACCCGGGTTAGCGTGCGCTGTGAAAAAGCATAGGCGGTGTCTATAGGTCGGTTCGAATCCCACCGAGGCTACTGAGCGTTTTACAACTTCAACATAAGACTTCAATCAGTCAAACGAAAGTTTGAACAAACAGATGATCAACAAAAAAGGCACATTGAATGTGCCATCCGGGAGCGGAGAAGAGTACAACCAACAGAAAGCTGCCGATCACGGTTGCGTTGCTTTTTTAAGCTTGAGCAAGCAGTAGTCGTCAGATTCAGTAAACAATAAAATAGTGGTACATAACTATAAACAGAAAACACCCTTCGAGGTTTATAAAGTGATTCCTTGACCTTACTATATCCTTAAAAAAACAGTGTACGCTACGCGTTTCTCATAATGGAAGCAGAGTGATGGTGGTGACGGCGGATTTCTAATATTGGCCGCGCTGGGTGTCTATGGTTGCGGCTGGTCATCCTTCCCTTACACCTCGTTAAATGCTCTAATACGACCAAGCGTCTCAAATAGTCTCTGCTGAGGAAGTCTTACCAACTGCCTTCTCGTGGCGGAGAAGGAGGACGACGAGCCACCATCCGGGGATTTAACCGGCTTTGTGGACCACTGGTGGTTTACAAAGGGGAGTTGGTTAAAAGCCCTGATTCCAAACCAAATAATAGGAGGCGTACGCACCACACACACCGTTCTGGTTGTGGCAGTGATCACCGACTCGATTGGGCTTTAAGGTGTATTGGGAACCTTAGACGTTTCATCCCGTCCGAAAGGGGTATGATCCGATGAACTGGACACCGGCCCTCAATGGATTGCGGTTTTCTCACAGCACCGCGCCGCCTTGCGCGTCAGGCTTCGGCTAGCCGAAGGCTCCGGTTGTGGATTCCTCCAGAAAATTCACCTACCTTGGCCTGGGCAACCTGGCAGTATTCAGACCACATGCAAATCATGGAA
>UZAN01042167.1:0-14800 GCA_900618425.1 Echinostoma caproni
GCGGTAAGGCAAGAGAGGAGAAAAAAAAGACTACCAGGGATATCGATTAGATTGTGGTCATTCCCTTAATCTTACAAATAACAATTCACTACTAGCTGGGTGTAAGGAACGTGTTCATCATCTTTTCTGTGAATAAATACGCAGAAAAATCCATTGTTATCTGACAAAATGGTCAAATTTGTTTTTCATACTTCGCAGAATCATTTATGGTCCTACGGGGAGGGGACAGAAAGCATATTTATCACCAGTATGGTTCTTCAGGGTCCGTAGAGAAGCAGTAAGACCGGAACAATCAGGAAAGATGATCATAACATGCAGTCTGGAGAAATTGAATGGGTTGTAACTATAGAACAGGAATAAATCCAACCCCTCCGGGCTGTCATTTCTCACCAGGATCCAAAATATTTTATTTTATGCAGATACCAATCCCAGCTGATTGTAGTAGTGGCATTCACAGGATGGAATAATCGATTCAACCAAATAATGTGCTCATAGTCAGATGTAAAAGTGCACTGGAGAACACAAATCGACTCCATTTAAAATTACCTTGGATCACAGGAGTGCACTGAATTTTAGGGCAAACAAACGTGGGGTTGCAATAGGGCTACTGATTTTCCAGCTGATCGAAAAGTCCTGGAACTTGATGCCCGAATCCCAGTGGAAAATCCAACCTATCTAAAGTCACACTGTCGAGAACTGAAATTGATCAAAAACCAAAAATGAAAGTTGAAAGGTGAGCGAGAAATACGAACTTCGAACCGTGAACGTTGGTTCCGACAGCGGAAGGCTGTTAAACCCAAGCAAAAACCACCAAAAGGTGCGGAGCAACCTGTTTTGAAGTAGAAATTGCATGTATTTATTTATTTTTTTTTTGAATGAGAAAATAACGAAGGAAATTTAATTATTTCTCTTCATCCACTTATCTCGACCGGAAAACACATAACCTTCAATCGGTCCGTGTCTAGTCTAATACGTTGCTGTGCCTTTCAAACGGCACTTGTCACCTTGCTTTCCGGTTTTGCTTTTTGGCACTTTCCCTGAATACCCCCAATCGTGCTCGGGGTGATGGGAAGCCCCGGGGTTGTTGCAAAGTTTATATATCAGATTCAATTAGAATTTCATGTGGACAGAATCAAGGAAAACGCATGGACGACGTCATGGACGAATCTTTCAGAAGCACTGATTGCCAACTGTGTGGTATTCCCATCCACTTGTGCACTGCCCCGTTTGATTCGCGTTCAGTCACTGTGTTTGCCGCATTCCGCTGAACAAAACGAGCATGGACAATATCGCATGGGCTGACCTTTCTCATCTCAGTGCTTGTGAGTGTCACACTGGTTTACGGTAGATGAATTCCATTATTTTGGCTATCCTACGAGGAGACTATTGGTTCGATGTTCCAAGTGTCTCTGTTGATACGCCCAACCAACACCACATCCCCAGTCTATCGAGGGGACCAAGATTTCGCAGCGGTGCGTAATCATGGTGGAGCGATTAAAAGGTCCACAATCTTTTCCATAGCTTTATTCTCTTTCTGTCCAGGTCGTTCTGGCAAGCATAAGGAATAAATATCCTATTGCATTGATGGATAAGGGAGTCATCCGACTAGTGCTTTGAACCGTTGCTCTTAGGTGCTTAAAGAATCTATATTATGTTGATCGCGTGATTGTCGTTGATTGTCAGGTTTAGCGATTGGTCGAGTTGGACGAGGACCGACCTTTCGTCCAATCCAAGTGAAAAATGTGGATAATCAATCGAAATTACTAGATCAATAGGGGTTAACTGTATGCTGACGTGGCCCCCTGACGCTGATCTCCTCATTAGCTAACCGCTCTCATGGCTAATCATCACGAGAGAAAGAAATAGGCTGATACTATCCGATCTTGGCGATAATTCCGATTATTCTTCGCCATTCACCGGGACACGAACCTTTTACAAGGCGTGGTAGAGGTGGGGGGGGGGGGGGAANCATGGTCCACCGGAATTCACTGTCGACTGAATCGAACACATAATGGAAGTCAAGAAGGATGGAAGTAGACTGCTTTGAGAGGGATGATTTGATCGGTATAAAACCTCCCTTGATAAAACTTTCTGTAAATTTACAGAGTTGACTATAAATTCGGGATGTGCTGTGCGTGAGGTAGAATCTCACTTAAACTAACCAGTACCGAATATTCTTGAAAGTTGTCAAATATACCAATAAATAAATTTTGCTGAACTATATATATCTGGGTACACTAAATAGTTTTGGTCAGCCTGAAGGCATGGTATTTGCACACACACACACACACACACACACACACGAGGGGTTCAGAGTTTGAATCTGATTAATCAGCAGTGTTAATAAACTCTCGTGAAGGTGCTTTTTGAACACAATGAGCCTCTCGCATCTAATTGATTGGATTCGTGGATGACTGCATCTGAAGGTAGAAACAAACCACCTTTTCTCATAATAGGATTAAAATCAGCCTTGGTGATTGACGCAGTTGCCTTATCCAGACATCCAGTTTTGAAAACCGGGTGACTATCCTTTGTGTATCTCGTCTCGGAACAGATATTGTCTCAATTAGTTTACGTTTGACATTTACACGCCTCCCACCACACTGACTACGTGCCTTACACTAAACTTCCGGAGCTTGCTCTGAAAAAGAATTCAAATTAATCTCTAGATCTCTTGAACACTTTTCCTACGACAGCATTATTCCTCTTGCACACTTACATCATTTTATTTGGTCAAAGTATTTGGCCACGCTCTGACAGCTCCCCCCATAAGACACTGAACACCGCCCACATTAGGTTGATTGGGTCATTCGTTTGTGCTATCTCCCCGTGAATCAGAGACTCTATGCGCGCATTAAAACTTTTCACTCTTCGTGCGGATCTCCAATGAAACATAAACGCTTTGAATTTGAAATTAAAAATGCACTGTGCAAACATTTGCTAGTTCATTCGGAACACATGTTCCCAGTCCGCGGCTTTGTTATTGATTGGCCTTGAAACATTAATTGTGTGATCGATGGACATGCACAAATATGGGACTTCCAACCGGAGATGAGACAGACATCACGATGAAATGTTCGTTTCTGATTGTCTTCCAAGCTGATATCGATTGTTCTTTCCATGTTGACTTTATCGAATTTCTATGGCTATCTATCACACATGCTCCCTGCTAAAATCTATGTCCATCCATTTAGGTGTCTAGAGATGATTGTCTCACTTCAACTGATTTCTCTGGTCCCCTGCCGGGGTCCGCGCAAAACTAATCGCATGGTTTTTCTACTGATTCTTTTATATGAGCTTCGTGGTAGTTTAATCTGCACTTTTCTGGTACATAAAGCACCTACAAGAATCCACTGCATGTAACACGAATAAGGAGTATTTGATCAATAATATTTTCTGGAGATGTAGTAACCATCTACAGTATTATCACAAGGTTACTTTACACACCTTTTGGGATAGTACTGTACTACTCACGTTAATGAGTAAAGTGTTTGGTACACGCAAAAAGGAGTGGTTCGTGGATTCTCACGGCATTAAAAATGATCAAGGTATCTGGGAACGCACTAAGGGTTTACCATTGTAATAGTAGAAAGAGACTTTAGAACTGTGTGATTACTGATCAAAACCCTCCAGTGTAACCACTAGCCCAATTGTTGCAAATTGCATTTCGCCCTGCCTTTCCCGGCTTACACCTTATCCATGTTGTTCCTCCAGTGAACAATTCGTCTTAGTCCGGCACTGGATTTAGAGTAGCACGATCTGTCGGTTGGTACTCGTTCCTTTGTTTCACCATCCCAATATATCTGTTTTTCAATGTTTTATGATAAGATTTCTCTGTCAGCTAGTTGCAATCCAAGAAAACAGTTACATCCCTTGTAGAGAACAGCTGAATAGAGTCAAATAATTATCCATTAATTCAACGACACTCCGGTTTGTTTCTTGCACTCATCTGCACACTGCTTAAATCGCCGATCACAGGGAATGAAAAACGGTGATTTCAACCAGTTACTCCTTCAATCGATTTTTGATTGTTGAGCAACTTATTGATCACCAGCTGATGTGGTATTCTCACCTTCCTGCGAAATACACTCTCATCCAACTCTTCGAGTATGCTTGAGACAAAATATTTCGACCATAATCTGGACTATTATTCTTGTGCAAATGCATAAATCTGTTGGTAATGTACAGGGGTAATTGACGAGGTTCGGTGAAAATTGTTCACGCACGAGGTTCGAGAATGTCTGAAGAGTACGCATCATGTGGAGTACACACCAACATATTCTGACCCATGATTAATGAGGGCCGAAAATAGCAGCTGCCCAGATGAGATTGGCTAAGATCAAATCAGTCCATTATCTCAGACATAAGAATGGTTAGTTAAAATCGATATCACCTACCCCGAGACCAATAAAAACAAGCAACTGTGATCCGAAAGTGTTTTATACCATTCCAGCCTAGTGTTGGTAGGTACGACCCACATTTGTGAGTAGTATGTTTGGAGTACACAAAAGATTGGGGTTGGCGGTTTCTCCCAGTGGTAAATAAAAATGAACAAGAATTCTTGGAGAGAATCAGTGTGTTTAAAATTGTAACTACAGATTGTTCTATTCATTATCCTGCGTTCTTCTCAGCTTAATGATTGATCCGTTCCAGATCAAACCAATTAACCCATGCTTGTATCGTTAGTCTGAGTCAATATCTCTGTTCGACCTGGCGGTGGTATTACACACACAACCTCTGTGTTCGGAACAGTGGACAGTGGATAATCTGGGATTTGGAACAGACGCGAGTCATGAATCGCAATTGAAGCACAGAATCGCACTGCATTAGTCGTTTGCTGCAGTCTATCGCCAACAAAATGCAGTAACAAGGCCGAAGAAATAGCGATTCGTTTATTAAAAGAAGTCAATGAGATAAAACAATATGCAAAAGGAAATGCCATTGGCTAAACAAGCAATCCTGTTTTCTTGGTCACAGAACTCCCGTTGGAAGCGTCTATCTTTTGGTTAGTCAAAGATCAAAGATCAAATATTTGTTATGGGAATAACTTACAAGTTCATGCTTCTCTCATCTCATAGGTTTGTGTTGTGGTTAAAACAGAGTGATACATAAAATTCCTTGTGTAAAATGTTACATGATACGGGATTCTTCCATGGCTGCACGCAGTTTTACTTATGTTGGAATGTGAAGTGTGCTAATGCTTCATTATGTCTCAGTTTGAAACATTCAATGCTTAGTGCACAGACGATGTGGGGTGAGAGAGAGAGAGTTCCAGATCGAACACAGCGTGAATGCGAATGACTGACACCGGCATTCCAATCGGCATTTTGAGACCATTAGTTTGAACGGATGTCTTCTAGGATGAACGTTTAGTGATCATTTTAGCAGTGTATGACACGGATGGCTTGGGTTTGCATTATTTGGTATACCATGATCATGTCTCCGCTGATATATCGGTAGTGATTGGAATATAACCCCAAAGACTCCACTCTCTCTGCGTATGAATGCGATCCAACCCCCTAACCATTTTGGTGGCCATCATTTGTGGACGCTCCAGCATTTCTCAATCACGTTGTAGCCATGGCTTCCATGCCTGGATGGCGTACTCTGTAACTAGGCGAATGTATGTTGATAGTAGAAAAGCGCTGACTCAAACCGGACAAGACCCGCTTAAACAAACTGACATTCTTTACAGCTTCGTTCGAGATTGTTGGTCTCGGATTCACTGCCCTTTGACCGCAACGCACAGCCCTTGGCTGGCGTAATGGCAATGGTTTCAATTAGTAATTAATACATCATTATAAATAACTAATGAATAATAGTAATACGCACTGCTGGTGAACTCAAATGAGAGCGGGCGAATCTCAAGTCTGAAGTTCCCAAGTGGGCGATTGACTGGATGAACTGAGGAGTGTGTTAAGAGGACGTCATTTATCTTTATCTAAAATGGGTAATTAAAAATTTTCCATTCCCGAACCGAAATACGAAATACCGGATACTAAACCGTGCAGATTGGATCTCGTTGTGGCACTGAAACGGTCAACAGATAGATCGGGATTAAGTCGATGACTGACATCGTTGAGTATCTTATGGGTGAAATTCTCACATGAGGTGATGAGAAAACCACACAGTTTTGTGATTTGACTTTTTATGAGAAACATGGCCAAACCGGAGAGAATAACGGGCGAGTAATAACAAGAAAAATGCATCGATACACAAAAGAACACATAGCCAGGTCGTATTACCCACTTGTGAATGTTATAAATTAGTCTGAATTAACCTGGCTTATTTAAATAGGACTGTATGACGTCAGCGACTATCAAATTCAAACACGATACTTGGAAAAGTGCATTTTTGAAAAACATTTTAAATTCTGAACTTGGAAATTCTTATAAAATTCCGTAACTCTCATGAAATTTATGGCATCTTTCGATAGCCCTCGTTACGCCATTTCAATTGCAGCTGATTTGATAGAGCTTGCTCATTCAGTTCTGGATCTATGATCTGTTTGATAGTTTAGCACTTGAAATGTGGAATTTTTGTTAGTGCTTTTTTGATGACGGCACTTCAATGGAATATGATCTGCAAGCTTCGCACAAACTGAAGGTGAATCTGGTCAATTTTGATGCGTATATTGATCGACCATGATCGATTAGTATCCTACTGCAGCCGCTTCAGGTGCTGCTTATGAATTCTATTGCGGCATCATACGACGGATGGTAGGCGATGACTCAAGTTTAGAGTGGCGTATGAGATATTAGTATCAACGGTATGACTTTTGATTGGGAGGGAAACGAACACCCACACAGGGGAATTGGGGTATATGACCGAGGGACAAATCACAATCATCACCCTCGCACTTAAGCAGAGCGTTGAGAATTCTATACTGCATGGTAATATCTCAGCCATCGCTCGCAGGCTTGAAAAATAGATGAGCCTTGCAGCTCGGATGAGGTAAACGTAGTAACCTTAAATGATGCTCAACCCACTTTTAATGATATATGGACATATTTGAATGGTTTTGGGCAGATGGCCTTGTGAAAGTATAGGCTTTTAATTGCGATAACAAGGTGCTGGAACAACCGAAGGATTGAAAGCTTTTGCGATGATCGTGGGATCGTGGGAGAGAATCGAAAGCAGTAATATAATCAAGTAAAATTTAACGAACCGATTTTGGGAACCGTCTAAAGGTGTACAGATAGATTACATGGGTGAAAGGGCAGTACTTAACGAACATCGTTTAGGCTTATAAAAGTGATGGGGAACACTGGAAAACCTATCACCGGCCCCGTCTACTGTGTCTGAACAACCTATTTTTGTTTAAACAGTCCCACGGAGCTCAAATTGGCAAACAAGCTCGTTTACAGTGTGTTCTTAATCATGTCATTACAACACAATAAATATGACTATAGTATCAGAGAAGGATTTACAAGGAGAAAAGAGAAGGAAATTAATTAACGTATTCAAGTGTTTGCTTCATAGTTGGTCCCCAATTATCACTTGCTTCGAAGTTGCATGACAAGTCACTTGTCGGCAATCCGGCCATGGGAGCTTGAGTACTTGCACAAATTGTTTCTGAGCCCACCGAAGGGGGTTGTGAAGACGGATGGAAACTGCCTCCGCCGTGGGTAGAATGCAAAACCGCACGTGTCTATAGACCGTCCCATCCTAACTCTATACAGGAGTCGGAACGCTTCGGTCACGTTTACAATGTGATTAGTGTCGACAAGGTGCAACATGACGGCACGTGTAATTGACTTAATTGCTCCACTTCGCAACCACGCAGGGTGATGCTCACGGATCGCCGACAAGTGACTTGTCATGCAACATCGAAGTGAGCGGTAATTGAGGACCAGTTGTGAAACAAACTCTTGACTACGTTAATTACTTTCCCTCTTTTTTTCCTTGTAAATCCTTCTCTGATACTATAGTCATATTTATTGTGTTGTAGTGGCATGATTAAGACATACTGTAAACGAGCTTGTTTGCCAATTTGTGTTCTCATTATAACCTACTTTTTGTGGCATAGTTCAGAATTGAAAGTACTCGTTGCATTCGTCTCAGTTTCAGTTAAAAGATATCGTATTCCCTTAGAATAATTCCGGTGTATGGTGTGAACTATTTTCAACGCATTCAATTTTTTCATAATATACAGTGAGAGACCCGAACGCACCTAACTATCTCTTTCTAGAAGGCGGTAGGAGAGTGTTCAACAATACGTTTTGATAATCATACGTTAGTATGCTCAATGTATCACACACACTACATGTGACCATTGCGAACTTTTTGGAGCCTTCTTGTTGCAATGTAACCACGGGTTCCCAGCACACATCTCAAATGATAGAGCTATCAATCATCCATCTATCAACTATGTCAAAACAATGAATACTGTTTTTCAGATGTCCATTTTTCAGTTTTAGTATTGAAAAATATCACCTAATATGGGATCTAGTAGACATTGCCACTTCTTCGATTTGTTTACACAGAATCGATTATTATACAAAACTGATATGTTCATGGTGCATCTGAGATTTTAATTTATTCACCGGAANATTATAGAATTTAGTTAGATACTAATAGGTCGCTTCTGCGATCGACTGTCTCCTTCAGCGACACCTTTGCAAATAAGAATTTCACGTCGAAAGATATCATAATTTTGTTGAGAAAATTAAGGTTTTCTATCTCCTATTTTAATGTAAACGTATCCCGCAGACTATACTTGGCTATCATATGGAGCAATGCACTTGTTCCCATCAAACGTTAGCCAAACCCCGCATTTCTTTAGCCAAGACCTATAGTGCTTTAGCCTGGACGCACAAACTTTATTCATACCGCTCTAGGCGAGTCAGTTCAAAAATGATGGGAATATTCTGAGGTCAACGGATGCTGAAACATTTTATTTTCTGCACATGTTGATGCCACAAATCTTGTTTAAGAAATGCCGTATTACATATTGATTAAAGATGGTTTAACTGATGTATATTCAAGCTGTTTTGTCCATCTCGGACATGTTCATAGTTTCCGTATAGCATGCGATACTCCTGTGAGTAAAGGTCACAAATGTGACACAAACGGTAAATTGCTTGGTCCTGAAATAAATCAAAAATTGATTCATAAATTGATCTACTTAAAGTGAACTCTGTTCCAGAGAAATAGATAGATCAACAGGCCGAGGATAATAAATACGGTCCACAAAAATACACCTTCATTACAACAATCAGTTTATTAACGCTTTAAAATGACAACTTTAGCGTAATCATTACGCTACGCCTAGCTTAACTACGATAATATATGTATTCAAAGTTATACTACTATTGCGGTTATCAGTAGCTATCTCACGTTATATGAAAAATCGGAATACTGTTAGCAGCTGAATGCGGAAAAGTAGCACATCGAGCACTGATAAAAACCATCATGTTACCAAGATCTAAGCACACAGATTAATTTTTTCATACAAATAAATAATGAATATTGATTATGAAAGGAGGGATGATTTTATTGGTAAGAAATACCATTGCGGTATGGAATATGTGTAGTTCAGTTGATAACTGCATAAATAGCACAAGGAAAATTCCACCGTCATGTCCGGTGAAAACTGGCACGATTGTGGTCCGTGAGTAAAAATCGCGACGCATAAATTGTAATATCACAGGACAAATCAATCTACGAATTTACATCAAAATTGCTTCTTGTTAATATACAGTCTAGCATCAAGACCGAAAGAAGATATCTGTCACGAGATGTTAACATTTCGTTTAATCTTCGCAATCGCTGACGTAAAAACAAACAAGCACATTTATAGCACATTAGATTTGTAAATCCTAGTGAACGGACATGTACAGTTAGACAGGGACTATTAGAATTAAAAAATATAGGTCAACTCCGCGGCAAGTGAACTGATTGGATCAACAACTTTTGGGCGCACAGAACGGGATTACGTAATCGGATTAGCAACGCCTCACGTATTGCCAACAGTTTTGCATTGCAGTTACGTAACAACGGTTTGAAAGATGAAGTGAGATCATTTATGTGTTTGGTTGTAATGATGTGTTTTGCAATTGATGACCTCGGGTTACTTGTGAACGCCTAATTACTGGGTGTGGGCTGCATCATCGAATTCACCAGCCACTTTGGAATGTGTTCCGACATCCGTTGTGATTATTGACGGTTGGTTCCGCTTATCTATACGTCACCGCAACTTCAGGTGAACTGGTATACTGTGCATGAGACAGAACTAGATTGCCAACCATGTACACGTTTATCCAAATCGTTTCCACGAGTAGAGGCAATAAGTCGAAATTGAGCAGCTGGGAATGTGCGGTTGAGAGCTGAATAATTTTTGGCGCACATCGTTCAGAAGGTGATCACCCTTAAAAGGTAGTTTGACATAGACGGCTTTCTGGGGCACGGTTGGGGATACGTTACCGTTTTTAGATTGTTTACTATGAATCGTTTGGGGTAACCGTTTCGTAGCAACATTTTCATTAGAAATTCTTCTTCTTCTCGTGGTGTTTCTGGGGAACGAAGCAGGAAAGCAACATGGAGTGGTCAGTATTTACAGTTCTCTAGCCTCTCACCCATGACTTACAAACCTGACCTCATTAAAACTTTGTTCATCAAGCAAGAAACACTTATTTTCAGGAGACACATTGTGTCATAGATTCAGTCGGAAAATCACAATTCATCTCAAAAGTCGATGGGACAAAAATAAAATTTGTAAGTTTAAAGAAAATCACTTCCCACAAGCTGTCCTTTAATCAAAATAAACTGTAAAACATTTTTTCTCTCTATGCACGATAAGATAAAACATAATTTGGCTTCACAATAAATGGTATATGAACGATTGGACAAAATTTCCCAAATTTTCAAATTCCATACATTTACTACTCATCATAAAATATTGCATAAAGACGCTTAAGTCGCGTTTGTTGCAGTTATTGGCTTCTAACCCACCTAAAAAACATCGTATCATAGTATTGATTCAACAAAGGACTGGTTCTGCAGGTGCTGTCTTAAAGCATTTACGCGGTATTGCAAATGCGGTTATTGTGACTAGATTTCGGTCTCTTTTTATAACCGAGAGACCGAATGGGATCCCTAAATGATATTGCATGCCAACTCATTTGCGTGCATAGCTAAAAGTATTTGCAGCCACAATTAAAATGTGCATTATGCGTCTAAACACTTGTATTTTTCTTCAGAAGTCATCAAAATTACTGACCAGGCAATGAAGTAATACCGAAAGTAGTCATTGCAAACAAGCGTGATAGGGTGAAACCCTAAAGTTTCCCAATTTTATGACTATGGACTATTGATATGGTTTTTCAGTGCCGAATAGATAGAACACAGGCNGATTTGGTGTCCCATGTGTAAAGAAACGCCCGTCGATTGGCTGTGCTACATATCGTCCCTCTCGGAATTATTTATGTTGGTGGTGAATGCGACCGAATGATTGCTCGATAGATTTATTCACAGTCACTCGGTGTCCAGTCTGATTTGCTGAATGCCGTGACTGTTATGTCCTCGTTTTTTGCTCATTTTTTGATTCCTAATCCAACGAAAAAAAGGAACTCAAACGCGGTGCCTGACAGGGGCAGCGTTCTTAGTCGCACACTTTCACCGAAAATAACTGTGCCCTCATTGGTCAGCACGAACATCAGGACACTTTTCGCAAAGATGACAGTTGACGCGGGCTGTGGTGACACGGTGGGAACGTCACAAAGTTAACAACCCGGAGATGTGTGATCGATAATCGCCGCCACCGCCTAACTTCCCCATTGTGTGTTTTGAATGACAGCTCTTTGATTGACCGCTTCCCCCGTCCTGAAAATTGTATCATGGCATATTTCATGAAAGGAAGTAAAATAGAAAGATAAAAAGATCCAACGTGCACTCTCCATTCACGCATCCACTGTAACACGTGTGTATTTTTGTATTCAAGAATCCTGGCTTGAAACAAAATATCGAGGACTCATTGATTGGAATCAGTGGTTTTAAACGCTTTCGTAAGGACAGAATGGACTGTAAGAAGAAAATAGGAGTTGAAGTGATCACATAGATCAAGTCAACTTGGAGTGGTAAGTCTGAAGTTCTTTTTGATTATTCCACCGATGGCATTGACTGTTGAGCTATTCAATGTTCCCCTAGATTTTCGCAATAAGGAAGCACAATCATAACCAGTTTATACAGAAGCCCTTTTTGCACCCAGTCTCACATTTCATCCTTCTTTGATGCATTTATTCCGTCTTTCGTTCCCTTGATAGACGACAGTTTCCACATTGTTTTTGCTGACTTAAATCTCATATCCATTCATCCCATAACCTCTTTTGGTCTAACTGATGTTTGAGTATCCCCACAAAGGTGGTTCAATTTTAGACAAAGCAACGACTAATCACTCGGCACATTTGGCCTTAAAACTCACACCATCTGTTTCCACCAGTAATCACTCCTTGATTCGCATAAGACCCACAGTGTACTCCCGTCCCATTCACAATAGGCTCACAAGAACAAAACAAATAACTATTCGACTTCGCAATCCCTCACCCAGAAACAATCTTCTCCTTGAGCATTCCATTAGTGTAGTTCCTGCGTGGTTTTCTTCCTGGCCTTCTTTACATAGTGCAGTCAACTTACTCAATCAAACATTAAACATGTTTAACCTATGCTGCCCTTTTGAAACTCTATCCGTGTGCAACAACAGAATAGCATTTTCATTACTGAAATCATTCCGAGGGCAAAATGAACGATCGCGCAAATCTAAAAACTCAACGACTGTGAATTATTATACCAACATGATTAAAGCTGAAGTCAAATGCCTCTCCGTATCGTACACTTTGTTCTGGATGATGCTATCTGGTTATAGGCCGTTTCGAAAGAGAAAACATTTTGAGTTTTTGCGTACCATGAAAACCGCATCCACTGTTGGTTCCGATGGTCTTCCCTTCTGAGATCTGAGGCTTATTCTCACATTGAAATATTAGCATCATTCCCGAATACTTCCTTTTAAAACCAGACTGTTGGAAACCGGTAACAATTGTTCCCATTCTGCGAAATCTGTACGGAGCGTGTTTCTGGGCTACTCATCTGCTTTTGATTCTATTCCTTCTTCCTTTCTTCGTAAGCTAGAGAACTTCGGTTATTCCAGGCATTTAGTAGCCTGGCTTGCTGTAAACATCTCTGGGAGAACTCAGTGCACCAGGAAAGGTCGGATGAAGTCCAAACCATTGATGAACGATTCCGGGATAACCCAAGTTATAGTCCATTCCCTATACTTATGTTCTACGTATATTATTAGCGACGCGTCTGCAAACTCCCCTACTTCTCTATTCAGGTAGGCTGACGATGTGGTTCTATATCAAGCGATCTTCGATTCTTCTGTTTTCTCACAATTCTCAGACAAGTTGAAAAACGTTCAATAGCTTCCCGCCACCTCCCTTCTTTCTCTCTCTCTCTCTTTCTCTCTTAATACCTCAAAGTGTTTTAAATATCTCTTTAACCTATTGTGTTCTTCTTTTCCCATTTGAATCGGTATCGATTGGCTCTGAACCAGTATCCCCGGCGGTGGTGGTCCGGTGGTAACGTCACCAAATTATCACCCCGGGGATATCTGATCGATTCCAACCACAAAAGCTCGACTTTCCCCATTGTGTGTGTTGAATGACAGCTCTTTCATTGACTGCTTTCCCCTTCTTGATAATCGTATTTTTTGTATATTCAATAAAGGAAAGTAAACTGAAAAGAAAGAAATCCCTAGTAAGCTGTAACAATGCTTTGGATATTTTATCCATGCTAATCTTCACTGGACCTCTCATATTCAACAGATCGTCAGTAAACGTCGACGATTCTCCTTCCATATCCGTAAACTTCGTCATTTTCGTTTTCAACAACCGATTATCGCCAAATTCCAGTTCCAATGTGTTTTCTCCGTTTTGCTTTATTGTTCACCTGTTGTTTTTTTCCACTCTCCTAAAGAAAGAACTCAAAATGCTTCGAAGTGGACTGACCATCATTTGCCGCGTCTCTCCAATCTCACTGGAGGAGTTGATAACTAAACGGTGCGAATGTCATTTGAATGCACGTGAAACGTTTGAGCATCAGGTTACTGTGAATCCCACATTTCCGCTACGTAGATAATTCACTTCCTGCCTTTCACATCTATAAACTAGATCCGAATATCGTTATGTTCCCTTTCGAACAAAGATAAATCTCTACAGTACCCTCTTTGACCCGTATTCTAGCTACCAAAGAACATGTTTACACAGCTTTTGTACAACATTTGGGAATAAAATTTTTTTATTTTGTATGATAACTTCATCGTGTAGATGAAGCGTCGGCTGAAAAGCTGGGAAGCACTAGATGTTTCGTTAGACCTGTTTGGATCTCATCAGCAGTGCGAATCCATCGACCCGACTGGGGATAGAACCCGGGACCTCGCAGGAAGAAAGCAAACATACTACTTATCTTCCTCCCTCTCTCCAAGTGAAATATATGTCTATGCCTACAGAGATCATAATTACAAATACAAATAACTACTTGGAATAGAGAAGTCAGAAACATGGGTTTGCACAATGTATCCATGGTCATTTCGCTGCATCTGTACACGTGCATACTGCAGTCAAAGTCACTTTTTATATAGTCAGTGAGATAACTACCGTGAAATGAAGACATGATTGCTAATCACAACGCACAACACACGACACAGTAACACAAAGAACGGGAGAGGGTGGGGGTGATTAACCCATCACGTTGTTTGCATAGATCGGGTTTGAGGATACGAATGGCTAGAGCCTCAGCAAATTTC